>WAAF01018538.1:237536-475326 GCA_013400475.1 Tricholaema leucomelas | reverse complement strand
TGCCAATCACTCTCTCTGTCAAGAACTTCCTCCTAACATCCAGCCTATACCTCCCCCGGCACAACTTGAGACTGTGTCCCCTTGTTCTGTTGCTGGTTGTCTAAGTAGGAGGAGGCAGTATATGTTCTATATCTTGATTTTAATAAAGCTTCTGACACTGTCTTTCACAATATGCTCATGAACAGGTGTTAGATGGCAGCACTAAAGCAAGAGCAGGGCAGCTGGAAATACTCAACTGGGTGATTTTCAGTGGTTCATTGTCCAGATGAGGATAGTATCACACAACTATCCAGAAGACCTGATCTGCTCTAGTAGTATTAAATATTTCAGTAACAACCTAGATGATAGAACAAGAAAGCATATGTCCTACATTTCTCAGAGCTGCATGCTGGGGGAGAAAACAAGCCTTCTGAGTGACCACAAGAATGAAAGAAGAGGTCAAAAGAGACAGCTTGATTCAGAAACAGCACAAGCATTGTCCTGTACACAGACAGTAAGTTGTTAGTTATTTTGTTTCAGTTAAATGTATTGGAAAAGATAGAAAAATATTTACTTTCCCCTTCCTTGGCAGTTTCTCTCCTTGCTATTGCACACCAGCTGAGCTTCAGCACCTTCTTCTAACTTGCACACTTCCAGAAATACCCTTCCTTGCATTTTAGTTCTCTCGCTAACTTACAGTGTAATTTCCACGATGCAAGCTTGTATTACCATTTCAGTGTAACTCCTTAGTATGATGACCTACATTTCATTTTCTGCATCTTTCCTTCTTATGCTGAGATCAAAGGAGTGCTAATGATTGAGGCGCTCTGGTCTTACTAAAATCCCTGTCCTCCTTTTGCGCTAAGGTAGCATCTGTGTGTGCTTCAGAGCTTCTCTTTAGCAAACTGCCTACTCTGCTATTTCTTACAGACTCGCTTTTTGTAAGGCCACTCACTTGCAGCCTCATTTCTGTTCCTCTTTACCCTTCATGACCTCTTTCCATGGATTAATTTTCTGATGGGATCTTTCTAGAATCCGTTGCCCCAGCATTCCCGTCCCTCAGCCGGATGCAGGGAACCGTCTGGTTAATTCATAGAACTCTGAATCCACACAGGAGGAAAACACACCAGGAATTCTGTACTGAAATGCACGACCTTGAAATAGCATAGTTCCGTAGCACAGATGGAGTTTGCCAGATGTCTGAGTCTGTGAAATGACAAGATTCAGAAGATTCAGTACTTCAGAGTGGTTTAAACAACTGAGATTACAGTATAGGACAGAAACACTGAAAATAGGTTTAAACAAGCACATTTACACGTGGATCCATGACTTTAGTGCCCAGACTAGTTGAGTCACCCTGCACTTACCTGTGTAACGCAGGTACATCGTGAGAACAGTGATAAGTTTGCTCTTGATTGATGTGAGATGTGCCATTCTTCCTTGAACCATCAGAACTGTTGCTGGCTGTCCAGCATTTGGTTCTTCAAGATTCCACGTTCTGATCCCTTGGTGATGACTGAAATGACTCAAAATCCACATAATGTGAGATCAGCATCCAGGCAGGAAAAAAAAAGTTGTTCTTCAAAACACTCATAACATCTTTTACATTTCCAGTGCTAGAAATAGGGCAGGTAGTATTTTAAATCAGTGTTGTTGTTAGCAATGTGGTTTGTACAGCAAGATCCTACTGGTAGAGATTTTCACAGATGCCTAAACATTCTTTGTCTGGCTAAAAGCTGTTTGGGGACATGAATTTCTTTTCAGGACATGTCTTTTTTTCCTTGCTCATTCTCTTTTTTTTAATGCATCCTATCACCAAAGTGCCACATTTCTCATCCTTCCAAGGTGCCCCAACAGTTGAAGCTTCCCTTACTGTTTTGGCTGACGGTCAGTCACTGACTATAGTCACCCATTAAATGTATCAGAGCATCACTACTGCTAGTAAAAGCCAGGCTCAAATGTCATGGCTTGCTGAAATTACTGCTATGGCTGCAGCAAAACTCTCTTTTCTCAGACTACAAGTTTTTTGCCTCAGCACTGCCATTTCATCATGTAAGGGTTAGGTACATGTGAAAAGGAGGAGATTTAGCAGTTCATTGTCCTCAGACATGGAAATTGAGCTACTGATACAAAAATCCTGTCAAATGTGTCTTTTCCTCCTGTATACCATTCTCCCCATTTTTACTTTCCATTCTGTGGCAAACTCTTTGTTGGCCAACACCCTCTCTACTGATTTCCTCTGCTGGTCCTGTCCTCAAATTCTACCACCAAGTTCTTCATCTTAACAGTCTAGTCACACCCCTATACAATGTTGCACATGAAGAACAGTGAAGTCAGCTCCCTTTCCACCCTCTTCCAGTCATAGAGAGCCCAGGGAGCCCCTTTTCAGGATACAAGGTATACTGAAGTGCTACTGAGCACCAGCTTAAACCCTAGAAGGTTTTTTCCCTGAAGCCGATAGACATACACCACCCCAGTGAAACTGTTTTCTGGCTTGCCCCCATTTAGGTATGGGGAAATAGGAGTGGAAGAACAATTGCTGGAGGTCAGAAAATAGGCTGCTTCACAATTTCAGCAATTCCTCTTCCTCTCCTTTTCCTCTTGCCCCAATCTACATACCTCAAGGAAATCCTAGACGTGTAGCAGAATGCTCCATATTCAAAATACCTTCTGTTTGGCTCCAGAAGCACTTGAACTTTTTTTGTTCAAAGGTGATGTTAACAGATTTTGCCAAATCTGCCATATTTTGACCAGTGAGGCCATTTGCCATGAAGATGGAAAGCGCTTCTTCAAAGATGTGAAATTACTTTGTGCTGAGCTTTCGGCTGAAGAATTGGCATTTAATTTTTCATACTTGTACCAGTTGTTTTTATCACCAATTTTAAGAGCCATGATTAGTGGAACATGCTGGTGGATTCTGTAGCAGCATGTTGTAAGATCCGGTTTCTGTCACGAGGAAATTACCCTCTAAATAGATAGAAAGAAATATTATTATCCCTCTTGCAGACAGGGCACTCAAGCACAAACATGCTAAGGAATATGCCTGAGGATAGACAGAAAGCCTGCATCAATGAAGTGAGCTGTGCTGAGGAACAAACAGCACAAGCCCTTTGCTTACTCCATCTCCAGACACTCTGTATCTTCCTTTAAATCAGCCTATTAATTCACCACCAGCAGCAGCACAGGTGAAGAAGCTGTTGAAGTATTTTTGTTGTCATCTGTGAGAACAAGGAACTGAAGTCAGTATGAATCAATGAGACCAATGTGTCTGCTGTAGGAATTCATCCATTTAAAAGATGTCTTTTTTTTTTTTTTTAATGTATTATGCTTGTTTGTGTCCTTAAATCACTGAAAATCAGACCCCATCTGAAAAGTGAAAATGTACCTGCTGGGTGAAGAATGGGCAAACGAAGGTAAGCACAAACAGGCCAGCTTGATAACAAGTGCACAGTAAACAGCCATTTCACTGAAGAGGAGACTCTTCAGATATTGTCGTGACATGTTGTTGCCACTTGAAATGTGGTGCCTTCTGGTGCTGTCTCAGAATATCTGGCAGAACACGTTGTATGTAATCAGACTCTATTTTTTCAATGTCTAATTTTTTTTTTCCCTTTTTAATTCTGTCTGCTCTGATAAGCACCGTGCAAGACAAACATTCTTCTGCTTGCTAAATAATTTCCTCCACAGAATCATAGAATCAGCCAGGTTGGAAGAGACCTCCAAGATCATCCAGTCCAACCTAGCACCCAGCCCTAGCCAATCAACTAGACCATGGCATGAAGTGCCTCATCCAGGCTTTTCTTCAACACCTCCAAGGACGGCTATGCCACCACCTCCCTGGGCAGCCCATTCCAATGCCAATCACTCTCTTTGTGAAGAACTTCCTCCTAACATCCAGCCTATGCCTCCCGTGGCAGAACTTGAGACTGTGTCCCCTTGTTCTGTTGCTGGTTGCCTGGGACAAGAGACCGATCCCCACCTGGCTACAGCCTCCCTTCATGGAGTTGTAGACAGCAATGAGGTCTGTCCTGAGCCTCCTCTTCTCCAGGCTAAACATCCCCAGCTCCCTCAGCCTCTCCTCACAGGGCTGTGTTCTAAGCCCCTCACCAGCCTCGTTGCCCTTCTCTGGACACGTTCCAGTATCTCATCATCTCTCCTGAATTGAGGAGCCCAGAACTGGACACAGTACTCAAGGTGTGGTCTGACCAGTGTTGAGTACAGGGGCAGAATAACCTCCCTTGTCCTACTGGCCACACTGTTCCTGATCGAGGCCAGGATGCCATTGGCTTTCCTGGCCACCTGGGCACACTGCTGGCTCATCTTCAGCTACTATCCACCAGTGCCCCCAGGTCCCTTTCTGCCTGGCTGCTCTCAGCCACTCTGTCCCCAGCCTGCAGCACTGCTTGGGGTTGTTGTGGGCAAAGTGTAGAACCCTGCCTTTGGCCTTGTTAAATCTCATCCCATTGGTCTCTGCCCACCCATCCAGCCTGTCTAGGTCCCCTCTGCAGAGCCCTCCTACCCTCCAAGAGATCAACACCTGCTCCTAGTTTGATGTCAACTGCAAGCTTATTGATGCTGGACTCAATCCCCTCATCCAGATAGTTGATAAAGATATTGAACAGATATTGAGAAGCATTGAACAAGCACATTGCTAGCAGCTTCTGTTCCTAACATCTTTGACTTCTAGTTTTAAAAGTTCATAGTACAATAAAGGAAATTTTTATGATGCTTTGGTGTGAGCCTTCCTACTGAAGGAAAAGACACTAAAAAAAACCCAACAAAACCCAAAGAGTAAGCACAAAAAACCAACAATGCAACAAATTCCCATAACCGTTCAAGCTATGACTAAATCTAAATTTCCCTCTCTGTTAGTAACATTGAATAAACAGTGAGACTGAGGAGCTTACACAGAGAGCCCACTGAAATGAGGGCATTCACCACTTGCTGAATTCAGTCCTGTGCTTCCCTCCACTGCCTTGTAGAAAATGAATGCTAATTAGCAATACTCCACTAACTCTTACACACCTCAATCATCTCTTGGTTCTCCAGGTAGAACTTGTGTGTGATCATTTTCCTGAAGCATTAGCAGGGCTAGGGCCTGATTTTACCTAGCAGTGGTTTAAAAAGCAGAGGACAAAAAGGAAAGCCGTGGAGCTGGAAATCAGCAGAGACAACACCAAATAACAGATTCAGTGGTGATGAGAGAGTCTGCAAGGTGTCTGACCCGGAGGCCAACACATCTTCTCTAGCTGTGTCACAGCTTCTGCAGGAATTCAGCAACTTCTTCTCACGTTTTCACATCGGTGGGGAGCTGTGTAGGGAAGTGCAGAAACTGACTCCCAGTTTTCCCAGCTTCTGGCATCAAGTGCATTAGATCTGCACTTCTGCAAAACAGCTTACATGAGACAAGCAAATATTTGCACACTTGGCTCCCCATAAATGAAAATGTTTAAGTTCTTGCTTAAGCACTGCCTGCTGTCAAGGAACATCGTGCACTAGGCGTGGATCAGGAGATTAAATTCAACCATCCTGAGGTCCCTACAACTGCCCTGTGCAATGCTGTACTGCTCTGAAGAAGATGCATTCGGTTCCTTGGACATCCTGGCAGTCTTCACTTGAAGACTTCATGGTACCTCCATTATCAACTTCTCCTGTCTCTGTTCAAAGGGGATGCTGAAACCTTCTGTCCAAGCAGGATCACTCACAATATAAAGTGGATGAGACTGAAGCCCCTCTGTGTGGTTAGGTGATGAACCCACAGCTATGTACCAGTGGAGAACAAGGCCAGTTTAACGGTGCTAGGAAATGCTATAAGTGAGCTTTTCCCCTTTGACTACAATATGGCAGGTTCTGATTGACAGACTAGACACAAGTGTGCAAAATGCACAAGCTGCACAAATTGATTCAGCCTTGATGGCTGATGTGTCCTACGTGGCTTCTGCAAGGAAGTAGCTGAGCCTTTCCATCTGGACCAGGAGAACCAGGATTACTTTCTTCAGCAGCTTTATGTCCATGCTTTGCAGCATGTAAGTAGCTGGAGAAACCAGATTCCATTGCCTAGAGAAGGGGTCAGGCTTGCCTGCTTTGTCCACTCACTCCTCAGGGCAGCCTCAATCCACACTTCTTCCAGGCAAGCATGGTGACTGTGACTGTGTCTGTCCTGGCCCTCTGTGTCTTTTTTGACCTTCAGAGCATCCCGGCATGTGGCTGTGACTGCTGCCTCCACAGCCCCCAGGAAACATCAGACCGAGGGCTGCATGTGCTGCTGAAGAAAAGCGTGGTTGACAAGTGCCTGTGCCGTGCAGTTCAGGAAAGGGAGCAGCAGGAGGAGAGATGTGCTTGATGTCTGCTTCTTGGGAAGCAGTGGAGAGAGTGGCATCGGGAATAAGGCTGTGTAAGCAGTAGGGATGGGGGAGTAAGGCTTGAGAAGGGCTAGAAAGGCCAGAGGCAGAACCAGCTGCGGGGTCCTGCAGGCTATAAAAAGAAAACTCCCCGTTTCACCAAGGAAACCTGCTTTCCTGCTCTCCACAGTGACGCAAGACCTTCTGTCCTGCCCTCTCTTTTCTTTCTAGAGAAATTGGCCATTTCTCCACTTACCTAGGCTTTTTGCCAACTGCCCTCTTCATGGAGCGGTTGAGCCTTCTGAATCTCATGTAAGGCCATCTGCACCCAGATCTCTACAGAGAGAAGATGCCTCGGTGGCCACTCTGTGGTGTGGAGCATTCTGCCATTTTGTGTCCTTTCAGCTTACTCCCTGCAGAGAGCAGGGACCCATCAGAAGTTACTCTTCTTCCATTAATCAACCTACTTGGCACTTCATGGGAGCAGAACTCAGTGGTTCTAAAGGGAGCCAGAAACTTCTGGCAGAAGCTACAGCTCATACCCACAATTGCAGGATTTTGTCGTGGCGTGGCCCACTTGCTGCTCTCAGCACTTTAGGGATAGGCACACAATAAGTAACCACCTGAAAGCTGTTTGATTTCCTCTAAAAAAGACATAGTCTGTATGCACCAAAACTGTTCTGCCTTCTGAACCAAAAGGCAGCAGACAGGACACCTGAGGGCATTCACTCCAGCACCACGCCATTGCTCCAAACCCAGCTGCATGTGTACCTGCAACCAGTGGCCAGCATTGCAAGCACAAATACAGCTGCTGCTGTAAGGAAATTGCAAACCAAAGACAAGGCAGTGTTATGGTCCCAAGCTTAAACAGAAGAAGCAGACTCCTGGCTACAGTCAAACCAAGTCTCACCAGGATTATCAGGCATCCCAGAGGGATCAGGAGCAGGCAGTCTGTGGATTCAGCTGCAGTCCTCAGCAGTGAGGGTCGCTGTCCAGCTGAGGCCAAGGAGGCTACTCCACTGCAGCACTGTGTCTGAGGCAGGGAAAAGCAAGCCTAGTCTGTTCATCAAGAGAAACATGAGAAATCACATCACCAGAAGTCATTAGACAAAAAGAGTGGTCAGTTAACTTGGTTTGGATTTACCTGGTGTTAGTGAAATAACAGAGACTGACGTTAGCCCTGGCACTAAGCTTTTTACGTTTAAGCCCAAAGCAATAGAAAGAAACTTTGTCCTCCAAATACTTCCATCAAGCCATGCCTTTGCATGTGCTGAAAAAGCATCTCAGTTTGTTGAAAGCAAGATTTCAGGCTACATGTTTGACCAAATGTCTTTATAAATCCCACTCTCAGAAGAGTAGTTTCTCATTTCAACTGTAGGAAGTCATAAAATCAAGCCTGTCACTCACCCATGCCCTAAGGCTTTTTAGACTCTTTTTTTGGCACTCATCTTACAACTGGAGAATCTTTCTGGATTATGTGGCAGTGAAATGTTAGTGCTTTCTGGGTGGGGATTGAGGGACAGGCTTTTTTACAGAAAGAAACAGAACAATGTCTAATGCAGACAAAACTTCAGTTTTGCTCTCTGTTGACCCTTCATTGTGGTGTATATCTGAGCAGGGATTCATCCTCACCACTTCTTCCTTTCATGCCAGTCTGGATTTAGTAACAAAGCACAAAGACAATCTTTTCTCACCATTTGGGAATGGATTTGACAGGGTTGTAGTCATTACATCCACAAGCAGCATGATTGTATTATTTTGGTGTTTCAACACACAAAGCTGCCCTAGGGATAACAGTCAGGTCTAAGTAATCTACACATAACATATGGGCTCCTGCTGCCTATTTTTGACACTCCTTAATGGTGAGAATTAAGATCTATGGCTCTCATCTTTCAGCTGATAACATCAAGACAGGCTGCAGTGACTACACAGAGCCTTCCTGAAATCAAATTGGTCCTCTGGGCAAGCACAGTTCATGTGGAAACTACTAAATAAGAGCAATTTATACCTGCAGCTTAAACTGCAGCTTAAAGAGAAAGAAGCCCTGATTACTGCTAGCAGATGAAACTTTAGTTGATAATTGTTTCTGACTCGGTTCTGTGATAAAGGGTCATGGTTTTATTAGGGATATGGACAGGAACTCCCAACAGCAGCTCATAGCTATGCAAAGACGTAATCTCCGGTGGAAAAAACCTTCAGCCGTCACCGAATAATTAACCTTGCATTCCACCTGAGATCTCTCCCACACAAATGGGAGAAGGTGTGCCATGATTCAAGCTGCTGCCAAAATACCACCACGTGGCATTTATTAGTCTGATTGTCTCAACAGATCTGTTTTTTCTTCCTGTAAGAATGACTTAGGTTTGAGCCCTCATCCTTGAAATACCAGGGTGAACTTGATTAAACGCACTTTACCTTCACTGAATGACTAACGAGAAGTTGGTGCTGTGGGAAGTAGAGCAGACTGGATGCTCTCCAGGCAGCTAAGCCAGCACTGTACACCGCCAGTCACAGCCATGCACTCCTGTGCCCGTCAGTGTGTGTTCAGCACAGGACAGCAATGGTCTGTGGCAAGTAGTAAGAAGACTGCTAGCAAGACCCCTGAAAAGTCTGGATTTTGAGGGAGAAAGCCCAGAGGAAATAGGGTGACTCCAGCACTAGGAGTTTGAATCAGACAGACTTCCACATTCTCTCTCTTTGAATTATCACAGTATCACAGTATCACCAAGGTTGGCAGAGACCTCATAGATCATCAAGTCCAACCTTTTACCACAGAGCTCAAGGCTAGACCATGGCACCAAGTGCCACATCCAATCCTGCCTTGAACAGCTCCAGGGACGGCGACTCCACCACCTCCCTGGGCAGCCCATTCCAGTGGCCAATTACTTTTTTCTCACCTCAAGCCTAAATGAGCCAGAAGAACAGCCATAAGCATATTCTTGAGCCTCAAGAGTCTCATAAGAACATCTACACTCAGCATTGAGAAGAAACTCTTGCATCCCTGCCACACACCTTACTCACACTTATTCATTTCTTCACGCGGTGCTTTTTTTTCCTGAAGAAACGCCAGAAGTAGCTTCTTGTATTAGTAGTTATGGCTCAGCACTTACACATTAGGGACATAGTATTTTCAAAGAGGTTCATATTAACTTGATAAAGCCTTTGCAAAATCTCAATGCATTCATCATGTACTTGTATATGTCAGTCTGGCTCTCTCAACAGTAACAATGAAGACTGTGAACTCCTGGTTAGACAATTACCTACTTAAAACACCAGCTACACTTCCAAGGCACTGGAATGCTTTTTAGAGAAACACACAGATGCCCACACGTGGCTACTAACAAGCTGCTGGATTTTCTAACCATGCAATTAACATATTTTTTAAGTACATGACACTACAAGGAAGAGATCAGAGTAACAGGCTACAGATTCCCAGACTTTTCCTCATGGAACAACGAACATGTATTTGATCGCTCACTGATACACTACATTGCGATTAAGAGGAATTTGATTTGATCTCAATATTGACTTCCTGAGCTCAGAGGATCCACGGCAAGCACAATGCACGAGGAAGTTGGAAACCACAGCGGTGTAAGTCAAGTACTCAGCAATTCGCCCTGAGAGTGCTGTTTTATCTCTCTCTTGTTAAAGGATTAATGCAACACTGATTGGAATTGGTGAAGACTTTACTGCAGTGTTAGTAAGAATAATGAACTATATATTATATCAGAAAAAAAAGGGCTTCTGCAGTCACTGTGGAGGGCACATGAAGAAGCAGGAAATAAATTTACTTTGTAAGTGTCCTAGGGTTATCTGCACATCATCTGCAGGTTCACACAAAGTGCATTAGTTCTCTAGAACTGATGAACAGAGCCAATTCCCTTTCACCTTTACACTGCGCTTCAGCAGGGTGAGCAACGAGTCACACACAAAAGAAGGGTTCTGCAAGGCAGCACAGTGTCACTCACCTTATCTCAGTCATCAGAAATGAACCTGCACTGTTAGACAGCCCTCAGATCCTTCCTGTGACATTGCCACAGGTTGAGTTCCAGCTTTTAGAAGTGGTTTTCACACTTTGGTGTTGCAATGAAATGTTTGGGTTTATTTGTCTGGTCTATTATTATAAAATAATACTGATAAATATAGGTACCCAAAACAGGAGACATTCTAAGGTCCAGCAACCAACATCAACTTGTATTTAACATTCGTACAGCTTGAGCCTAGGAAAAGCAAAGCAAAAGGGCAGAGATTCAATCCACACATCATCACAGGGCAAAGTCTCCGGAGTCTTTCCATTGCAGACAGCACCTGCCAGAAGGTAGTTTGCACTCATGAACCTCAGCTTTGCCTTTCCTTAAATAACACATACAACAGACAACACCACAAATAACATCCCCTGACCACCATCAGAATGAGAAAGCCAAAGAATAAACCCACAGCAAAAGCAACAGTGCTGGACCAATGCAAAAGCAGAGCTACAGCCTGGTTTGCAATAGCCCTTCGCCTGAAATCCTGGAACAGCCAGCCATGACGTAGCTAATAAACATGTCAGGGATAAAGAAGGAATAGAAATGTAAAAAATCAACTCCAAACACCCCAGTACTCCAGCATACACAATCATTCCTATCATGTGCATAGTGGGAACAAAGCAAAGACATCAGAGGGAAAGAAATGGAAGAGTGCAAAGGAGACAAGAAAGTCTGGATGAAGTGGCCTGTTCAGTGCTGATCCGTCCAACGATTCTCCCAGTCTCACTAACATAGATCCCTACATGGGAGCAGCACTTTCCAGAGGGAAGCTGCCTTTTTTTTTTTTTAATAAATATTATCAGCTCTTGCTATAAATGATACTTGTCTCTGTGCCCAGATATTTTGCCTTTGGGAGCAAGGCAGGTTTTCTCCCCCCATCTGCTGCTCTTGGAGAGATTTTACAGCATTCCCTCAAAGTGCCTCACCACCATTCCAGTAAAGAACTTGATGCAGTCTGAGGCTGTGGATAGATTGTGCTATATTTTAGAGAGGGGGGAAAAATATGACACATTTGGTTCTAGAAGCTTAACTTTCAGGTCATCTGCTGCCAGGTTTCATATGTTTGCCAGGTTACTCTTTTAATTCAGGTGCTGTCTAGGAATATCAGACAGAAATTAGGAGCCTGTTTCTGAACACAAAAGAGAGAGAAATAAAGCAAATGCCACCACTTCTACTTGAAGGGAAGTGATGGGTCGGGGAGAGGAGGAATAAATAAAACCAGCCAAATCCAATGCCCAGCTCAGATATTTTCTTTGCAGAAACTTACAGTCCAGGAGTTGGTTCTTGCACAGAGGAGGCATCCAGCAGAAAAGATCAACAGGGGTACACAAGAAAACAGGCAACAAAAACTGAGTGAAATTTATCAGGAAACCAGAACTTTGAGGACAGCTCCTTATTTGCTCACCTTCTACCTTTTAAAAGCCATGAAAATGGTTGCTGCAGTACAGGCTGGCATCATTGAGTCAGTCATCAGCAAGTTTGCAGACGACACTAAGCTGGGGGCTGATGTGGCTGGGTTGGAGGGCAGAAGGGCTCTGCAGCAGGACCTTGACCGCCTGGACAGATGGGCAGAGTACAAGGGGATGGTGTTCAATGGCTCCAAGTGCAGGGTGCTGCACTTTGGCCACAACAACCCCATGCAGAGATACAGGCTGGGGTCGGAGTGGCTGGAGTGCAGCCAGACAGAGAGGGATCTGGGAGTGCTGATTGATACCTGCCTGAACATGAGCCAGCAGTGTGCCCAGGTGGCCAAGAGAGCCAATGGCATCCTGGCCTGCATCAGGAATGGTGTGGCCAGCAGGAGCAGNTTTAGGCTCGAGGTGAGGAGAAAGTTCTTCACTGAGAGAGTCATTGGACACTGGAATGGGCTGCCCAGGGAGGTGGTGGAGTCGCCGTCCCTGGGGCTGTTCAAGGCAGGATTGGACGTGGCACTTGGTGCCATGGTCTAGCCTTGAGTTCTGTGGTGAAGGGTTGGACTTGATGATCTGTGAGGTCTCTTCCAACCCTGATGATACTGTGAGACTGTGATAATTTCCATTTGGTTTTATTCGTGGGGAGCCACTCAAGAGTTCGAAAACAGAAAGCGATAGTAAAGGTTATGAGGAAAGTATGACAGAGATTGAATTTTAAGACTTCTCCTTCTCAGGAGACTGTCAAGGCCTAACTGGATGCATTCCTCTGTGATTTGAGCTAGATTGTATGGTCCTGCTCTAGCAGGGGTGTTGGACTCGATGATCTCTTTGGGTCCCTCCAACCCCTGACATCCTGTGATCCTGTGACTTGCAAGTGGGTCTTGCCCTTACCCCTTCACGGAAGGAGAAAGGCAGATGCTCCTATTGTATATTGCTGCTAAAAACTCACCTGATGTAATACAGACTGAACTAAAGTCAAGCCAACCACATTTAGGAAGTTCACTGGAATTTTCAGCTTTTCTGTGGAGGAGCCTTCTAACTCACTTCTGCAGTCCATTTGGTATAAGGTCCTATAGATCTATAGACATTAAATAATCTTCCCTAATCACTATCAACCTTTACTTCTTCACCATTCATCATTTTTTTCCTACTCTGGTAGATTGCTTGTCCTCATTTTTAATCAGTCAACTCATCCCATGAGTCAGAATCTGTATAAATGTCAAGTCAATACTTAATGCTCTTAGGGCTGAAATTGAAAACCTTATCTCATAAACCAAACTACATTTTGCAGTCTGGGCTCTGAGTCAAAGCCAGGTGACATGAGGGAAAGCTCAGAAAACCAGAAGAAATTCCTGGAACATTTTGTAAGTGAATGACAATAAATTGTGCATCCCACCAAATTCCATCTCAGGTAGGTCCTTGCCACCCTACTCCACAGGGCACTGGTAAAGACTTATTTCCAGTAAAGAGTAATGTATTTTGTAGGAGCTTGAGGGATATTCTGTGTCTGTTACTGGTCTGCTCAGTGCTGAAAAGCCTAATGAATTTCTTGAGATATCAAGAATAGTATCTTATCACTCACTTACTGGAAAAGTACCAGGCAGATTATCAATCCATTCTCTTTTCTCTTTTTAAATAGATATATTTTAAATTACTAACTGAGGAGACATCACTTTTAATTGCAGGAAACTTGAGTAATCATTAAATACATAAAGATCACACTCTACAGAGCAATGAAAAGCAAGCATATAAAGATGCTTTCAGACAACAGTAGGTGCTGAACCTACAGAGGTTTTCTAATTTCAAAGCTTCAAGGGGACACCATTTTCATGATTTGTCAGGAAGAATGGAAGCTTGAGCTCCTGCTTGGATATTTGCTGGGAACTCAGTCTCCCAGCATACTGACTTTTTTTCTTGGTGGTTTAGATAGATGTGAGATTGAATTTACAGCTAAATTAGCTCTATAATATTAGTAAATGAGATTGCACTGCTCTGTATTTATAGTCTTCTTGGAAATGCAAGATTCATCTGCCCTTTCTGAGACAGACATCAATGAACAGACTAAGAACTCCAAGACAGACATTTTCCAGAAAAGAAATTATTTAGTCTTATTTCCCCCCCCAGTTTCATGTTATTTTGCTTATTTCAGATACAATCACTAAAAAGGTTGGGTTTTGGAGCTGCTGAATACCCTGCACCTTCTAGAAAGGATACACTTTAATGAGCCAGATAGAACATGTCCCTGGATGGAACCTGTTAACCTTCAAAAAGTAAGGAGCATTTAATGACTCTCACGACCCCTCAAGGCTGCTTTACAGGCACCAGTAAGGAAAACACAAACCAAACTGAGCTATGAAACATCATTATTTCTCGTTTGAATAGATCCTACAGCAGAGCAAGAGTGATCTTTAGAAGTGTAATAACTAGCCCTGGGTATTCACCTGTCTGGAAAGTGTCCCCTTTTCTGGTGGCTTGTTTTAAACTAAACCCTAAACCAGATCCACAGACTTATCAAAACCATTTATCAGAGAGCAGTCTTCAGGTTTTAGCATGAACTTCAATAAGTGAGTTCCCAAGTAGTTTTGGGGCATGACCAGAATGACTTTGGCAAGATCTCCCATCCTGAGCAATGGGGCATGAATTTTTACTCCCTGAGACGTAATACAAACTTCACTGTTGACTAAAACAAAAACTAATCCTTCCCTCATTTTCTACACATCACATACTCAGAGAAACAAAATTGAGCTCCAAGTGTCCTCTCAGTAAGGGTAAGGGGATGCAGAGCTACAACTGACGAGGGATGAAAGTTCTTGTTTTGCCCTGTGCTAAGCAACCTGCCCACTCTCTTGGCTTCAAACCCCTATCCCTCTAGAATGCTGCAGAGAGCACCTCCAGCTCAGGCCACCTTGTTCTATGCAACTTGGAAGCACTGCTCTGGACTGGAGCATCCCTGGGACATTTTTGGGTTTGGGAGAGGGCAGAGACTGTTTAGAAGTCTCAGGTAGCTCTCCTGAGCAGAGAGATTCAGAAAGAGGGTGTTGGCTGCAAGAGCCTGGGGTGACAGTCTGTGCTCCAGTGATTCTCCTGTGCTCAAGGAAGGAAATGGGCTTCTTGAAAAACACAAGACCTGTTCCTAGCAGTATCTTTCTCTTTCACTAGTTTCTCTTGAGACAATCAACAAGATCCCAGTGGGTTTTTTTGCTGGATACACACATCAAAGTGGTATCAATATTAACAATGCTTTTTTGTGTAGCAGAAAAAGAAATGTCAGGCCAGCTAAGCCACGAGAGATACACGTGCTGTGCTTGTCCCGGAGTGATGGCAAAAAGCAGGTGGCACAAATCCCCAAGCCCTACTATTTAGAAAGGTGTTCTCCCTTGGTTATCAGCTGCACTGTGACTTTTATTCTGCCTCCACTGCATCAACTCACACATGATCAGTCAAAAAGAAACGATACAGATTTTCTGATTCTATAAACACCAAAAGCTCTCGACAAGCACAGAGCACCAAAGAGCCACAGGTTCATTCAGCAATCCAGACCTGTGGAAATACCATATCATTCTGCTCACTTTTGCTTCCTAGCAGAACAAAAAATGAGACACACACTGAAAGGAAGAGTCACCAGAGGGTGTGCTAGGTGACCTAACAGACTTTTTGCATCTCTCATGACTGATTCAGTGCAAAGAATGTAGACTTGTGAATAACAACACTGAGCCGAACAAGCAGTGACATGGCTGGAGTCAGAAGATCTCCAAACATTTCCACTCTACCCAATGCCTTGTCATAAGCAGATAACGAACTAAAGATGATGTGTTTGAGACAGAAGCACAAATTAGAAGGTGGTGTGCCAGCCTGATCCCTCCAGCGGCAGGTTTTCCTACACAGGCAGCAGTCATTAGGCTGAAGACCGTGTGGGCAGGGGATGGAAAAGAATCCCGAACGGTAGGCGGAGGAGCTGATTCATGTTCTAATCATTTGTAGTAGCCTGCAGCCATAAGGCCAAACACTTTCATCTCATCAGATCTCATAAGCTAAGCAGGGTTAGGTGGATCAATATTTGCAGTGGAAGGTCTCCAAGTGGCACCAGCATAGGCAGGAAGCGGTGCTGATGAGAGCTGGGCTCGACCCTGTGCTGAGCCAGAACCGCAGCCGCCTTCAGGAGGAGTTAATTCTGACAGCCTTGCCACTCCTTACACAGGGCTGACAAGGAAACCCCTGGCAATGCATGGTCAGTAGAAGCTCCAGGATTCTCTCTTTCTGAACAGGGGTTTCTGATACCCCATTCAAATTGCATCTAGCCCATGCAGTTGCATCCTCACTCCTTGCTGCAGCTGCATCCGGAGACAACGCCAAGTCTCACTGCTACCAAACCCCATGCAGTGCCCTGGGCTCTCTTCATGTGCTGATCCCATGCAGTCCAGAATCACAGCAATCCAGTTCTAATTAACTTTACTAATTTGACAGCCTAAGGCTGGTAAACTTGGTCTGAAATTTCAGACTGATTGCAATAAAACCTGAGGATATGCTTAAGGAATGGGCTGATTTTCTTGAGCTGTTGTTTCCAGGTAAAAATAATGTGCTGATAGATAATGCTAAGTTTGAAATGAGGATCTCTGCATATGCTTCAGCCTATTTTGTCTACTTCAGGAATAACTAAAGAATTCAGGACTGAAAAAAATAAGTACAAGTGAAATACAGTTGTCCTCTTGTTACTGAAACAAACCCTAAGTCACATATTATCATTGTCATAAAAAAAGACTTCACTGGGACAAAGAGACTCAGTGCTACAGCCTGCAGCAAAGATACCATTAATAAAATAAATCACATCATTCACAACTGCAAGTGCTTCACTTTAAAGGCAAAAAAAGAGGGAGAATAGGACTGTGTGTACTTGGATGAAACAGTACAATCTGTATCAGTGTACTGCACACGTCAACACTGCTCGTACAATGGATAGAGGAAATGCAACACAGTCAAATAACTTTATTAATCTTCTGCACAATGACCTGCCACTAAGCTCATATACCCAATGGTCTACATGCTATATCAGCTATCAGACTGCTCTCCCATGAATAAATAAAATTCCATTGAGGGGGGGATAAAAGAAAGAGAGAGAATGAAAGCTCAATTATTGGTATCTTTTAAAGCCAGTGGGCAAATATTTCAATAAAATACAACATTACTTGAGGCCAACTATGAGCACACTGAACTTTTTTCAGCATAAGAAGCAAGCTCTTGTTAATAACAATTTCATCCAAATTCGACATACCACTTGAGATTATTTTTTTCTTCTTCATGCAAATCATCTGGATGTAGGATAGAATCCCAAGCAAGTAGCTACACAGAGAGGAAAGCAGGATATAATGAAGGAGCAGCCATCTGACTAACAAGAGCATCAACGCTGATCTGCCAGTCAGCCCATCCATAACTTCAAATCAGGCACAACGCTGCTGCTTGCCCAGAGTGAGTAGAAAGTGTAACGAAATTAGAAGGAAAAGCAGCTTGGATACGAGCAGGTGATGAAGATCTAGAACACAATCATGTACATTAGCTCTGCTGGCCACAGAGAATCTGCTTTTCTCAAGGATCTTAAGGCTATGCTTTTCAACTGAGAAACCAACAGGCCAGATCCTTCATCCTGCTAAGAGCATCTATTGGCAATACAAAGTAGTGTTTTAAACCAGACAGAGGTTCTAGCATATAGTGGCCAGTGTCCAAGGGGAGTTTTTGGTGTCAGCCACCATATAGCTCCCTCAGTGGAGGACAATACAATGTGACAGGATCTGAAATGCATCACCTCCAGTCTTCCTTTAACACTGCTCACTGAAAGTATGTCCAAGGCAAATTTTCTGAACAAGAGAGATTCTGGACTGGAGAGATGAAATCATCTCCTTTCATTGGCTCCGAGATGTGGACCACATTAACCAACATTATTTACATGCTGTGAGAGTGAAAAGCACAAATACATACTTTTTAAAACCCTAACCAAACTTCTAGCCAGCTCTCAGGCACAACTCAGAAACAGACAGAAAATGTTTTAAAAGTTCAGAAGAGCTGCTGAGAAAAGTGGGCTTGAATTGTCAAAGGATCAATTTCCTTCAAAAGAAAGAAACTCTGCATGAAGTCTTGGAGATAGAGATAAAAGCTAGGCCACAGCACACTGACAAAGAGATGCCATCAGTTAGCTCTGTAAAGCAGGAAGGCTTCTCAACTTTTATAGATGAGAATAGACTAGAATAGACTAGACTAGACTAGAATAGAATAGGTTGGAAGAGACCTCCAAGATCATCCAGTCCAACCTAGCACCCAGCCCTATCCAGTCAACTAGACCATGGCCCTGAATGCCTCATCCAGGCTTTTCTTCAACACCTCCAGGGACAGCAACTCCACCACCTCCCTGGGCAGCCCATTCCAATGCCAATCACTCTCTCTCTGAAGAACTTCCTCCTAACATCCAGCCTATACCTCCCCCAGCACAACTTGCGACTGTGTCCCCTTGTTCTGTTGCTCATTGCCTGGGAGAAGAGACCAACCCCACCTGGCTACAACCTCCCTTCAGGTAGTCGTAGACAGCAATGAGGTCACCCCTGAGCCTCAGCAAGAGAGAGAATCGGGCAAACACAATCAAGCTTTCCTACCTTGCAGGGATATAGGGAGAGAGACAGCCATTCTCATCTCTTGGCTCTGGGACATGACAAGCACACTCAGCTTCTGTGCCCGGCAGCAGAGATACAGGCGCACATGATGCACCTACCTGCACATGTGTGTGACTCAGCAGCAGCACAGCTCTGTTCTTCACCTCATCACTCTGTCCTACCAGCAGCCCTTCCCAGCAGGGTTAACAGCCCCCATCTCAGAGTAGAGGAGCAGTCAGGGGCCATGTTACGGAGCAGAAATAGCCTTTCAAACCCCATACCCTCTCCAAAACTAAGTGTTTTAGCTCCAGATGAATTAGAAAAATAAAGAATAATTAAAAGTGACTTGAAAAATCAGTAAAGCAAAGAGCTGTGATTCCATGAATATACATGGACAACAGATCTGCTAGCAAAGTGCCTGATTTAAAGTCCTTAAGGACAACTACTTCACATAGCATTCTTCACAGCAGCAACTCCCTTTTATAGCACAGAACAGATGCGTGGCTGTATTTAGGATATCCAAGCAGAAAGCCCAGAAGCAGAGTAAGGACCAAAGGGGTTTTATGTCAATACAAAGGTAGACTTTCTTCTCCTCTCCTTTCTTCTTCTTTACACAAACACATTAGGCAGTGGAAAAAAAAAAGGGGGTGGGGAGAGAGAGAAAAGGAACTGAAAAGAAAATGGATCATTTGAAGCCTCCAGGAAAGATAACCTTCAAAGGAAATTTAGTGGAAAATTGAAGAAAATAGAAGCTGAGATTTCTCTTGTACCTCATGGCTACAGAAATAGATAAGCAGGAGAAAAAGCTGCAAGCAGCATTGCTCCTTTCTGTGACAAGAGAAGGCCCCAGATATACTCAATCAATTCTAAAGGGAGAAAGATAATGAGAAATTAGAAATACCCATGGATAGGTTTGAAGTCTGCTGCTTCTGGACACGCACCATTGACAAGCACATGAAATTTCAGCACAGCTGACAGAAAAAGAGAGAGACTCAAATGATCCATGCATGACACATTGGAAAACTCAGAAAAGCACCCCAGAAAACTTTCAGAAGTTCCCAGTGCTATTAAACCGACAGCAGGCTTTCAGAAACCTCCTCCTATTGTTACAGATTGACCTGTGAAGAAATAGAAAACTACTTCTTCACCTACAACCCAAGAGTCCTGAGATGGTGGCATCCAAAGAGAGCTACACTGATGACCACAAATTAACATTTCCTTCCATCAACGTGCTGTCTGCAGCAGAGAGGGAGAATCTGGCAAAGGGAAAAATTACAGGACAGAAACATTTCCCATTAATACCTCAATCTGAAATTAACAGCAGAGTTGCTTTGCTTGTTTGTTCATTTTTTTAAGCAGGACACAGGCTGATCACTGGGTGAGCAGAGGGCTTGTGGCAAGAGCTCCAGGGTTCCCTTGGCCACATTGACTTGATTTGGCAGCAGAGAGAAAGATCCTATACAGTTTCCAGGCTTAAGTAATTTGCATGTTATGGTGATGTGCCCCTGAAGTAGGAGAAGTCGGCTGGAGGGAGAAGGCAAAGAAAGAAAAGTGAGACTGCCTTTTTTGAAACGAGGGAGGAGAAGCAGTTAGCAGAGCCCAGAAAACAGAGTTGCTGGTTTGTGCAGAGGAATATCCTGCCCTCACCCCCTGCCTGAGACCAAACTGTCCCACCACTGGGCACCCTCTGGTACTGGCAGAATTAACGTTGATCCCAACAGTAGGAATCTTAACAAAGAGCAGTCAAGGAAACAAAGCACTCCTACCAAAAACAAAAAGAGCTTTCCTGCAACATCGAGGGACTCGCTGGTTACACCTCATTTTCTCTCACATGTTTTCACTGTAAACAAGAAAAAGTAAGCACCGACAGTTTTAAAATGACATTTGCTAATGACCCAGATCCTTCTAAGCAGTCTCATAACAGATAAGGCACCTAACTGGAGAAGTAGCAGACACTCAACCAGTTGTCCAGCTCCCTCCCATGGATGCCAGCCTGTGATTAGTGTTGCCAGTCGTCTCATAAACAAATTAATCTTTAAACAATAAGCTACAGATTAAAAGCCTGAGAGGCTCCCCCGTGACCCACGCAGCAATGTGAGCATTACAGAGAGGGCTGGAGGCCGGTGGTGCAGAAAGCTGAGTCTCTGGAGACATGAGTTCATATTTGATGCATGGGTAGAGGTGAAATGGGCTTGTGGCCCTCAGACACTTCGGGGATTTGTCCTAGCTCTTGTTCCTTGCGCAGCAGCCGTTCCTGGTGATCAGCGTCTCAGGGCTGGGGTAATGGACCTGCTGCAGGCAGAGATTAGAGTCAGCAGCAGTGCCTCGTGGAAATCCATGCTCAGTACCTGCTTTGCTTGTTGTCCGAAGCACCGTCAGGGTTTAAGTGCCAACTACACTAGTGAGATTGGTGTAGTACTAAACCTAGAGTGGGTTGTTTCTGCTGCTGACCAGCGAAAGATGTGGATTCCTCCTTCTCTCACAGAATCAGCAGCCTGCAGCTGCTGGGAACTGCCCCTCTCAAGAGCACCGTGGATATTCCTAGGGACAGCTGGAGGAACAGCAGGAGCACATGTGCTGCGGTGGTCAGTGCACACGTACGGCAAGGTGTGCTGCCTCCGACTCTGCAAACTTAGGAAGGGAACACATGGGCAGCCCACCCTCAGCTGTCATTGACAGGAAGCAGACTCCACCCCGGTGTGATCAGAAAAGTAGCTGTTTCCAAAAAACAGAGACGTCTTTTGTCATCTTTTTGAAGCTGCTGCAGCGCCCGCAGCAGAAAAACATCACCTAAGTCATGCCGGCAGCAGCCAGCCCTGTCCATGACCTGGCTCAGCTCAAAGCACAGGAGAGGAAAAACACAAAGAGAGATGGAGGCTGGAGCAATGATGCCCTCTCTATCTGTCACAGGCACAGAGAGTGCCACCCAGCACAGCAGAGTCCTCAAGGGAGCTCACCAGCACGTTCACTGACCAGAGCTGCTGCTACTCAGGACCTCAGGTGCCTTTGCCCAGTGAAATAAGAATAATTTCAGTTAAAATGTACTGATATCTCAAATCCAACTGGCTAGGAACAAAGGATGCTGCCAGAGGACTCCTAATTGCATGAGGCATTGGATCAGTAATAACTAGGTCCCTTTCTGTTAAAACAAGGCAAAAAAATGAAGCCAACAATGTGGGTGCATAAATGGATTTTCCCCTACAGCTGACAGGGAATCTAAATTAAACTAAATTGTTTCCATAATTTGCAACCTCTGGTTTCTCCATAATTACCATGTTGTGAAATGAGCAGGAACAGTTAGTATATGCCCACAGGGAAGAATTACATTTAGTGACCCTATAATGATCCAGGATGAAGAAGATGCAATAAAGAAACCACAGTATTCATTAATGAATCAGATCAGCAAGAAAGGAGGAAGCTGGAGTTAAGGAACATATAGAGGATTTAGACACAGAAGCCACAGGCAGGAGTAGCCAGCAGTTTTACACCAGCTATGTTCTTAACCATAAGAACATAACCATTCTCCCCCTTTACTCCACTCTGGTGAGACCCCAGCTGGAGTACTGCACCCAGTTCTGGAGCCCCTATTACAAGAGGGATGTGGAGATGCTGGAGCATGTCCAGAGAAGGGCCACCAGGATGATCAGAGGGCTGGAGCACCTCTGCCATGAGGACAGACTGAAAGAGTTGGGGATGTTCAGTCTGGAGAAGAGGAGGCTCTGAGGTGACCTTATTGTGGCCTTCCAGTATCTGAAGGGGATCTACAAAAAAGCTGGGGAGGGACTTTTTAGGTTATCAGGCAGAGACAGGGCTAGGGGGAATGGAGCAAAGCTGGAGGTGGGGAGATTCAGAGTGGACATGAGGAGGAAGCTGTTCAGCATGAGAGTGATGAGAGCCTGGAATGGGTTGCCCAGGGAGGTGGTTGAGGCTTCATTCCTGGAGGTGTTTAAGGCCAGGCTGGATGGGGCTCTGGCCAGCCTGATCTAGGGTAGGGCGTCCCTGCCCATGGCAGGGGGGTAGGAACTAGATGATCCTTGTGGTCCCTTCCAATCCTGACTGACTCATGATTCTATAAAACACTCCCTTAGACACAATCATCCTCTGAAAAATCCCCAAACTCTCCCCATCTGCAGAATGCTGGACAAAAAGTAACTATTTAACAAATACTTTCTCTTTGAAACATGACGTAAAAAAGATGTTATTAGCTACTGCACAAGAAATGTGCTGCTAAAAATTGATCTTAGCATCATCTGATTTCAGACTTGCTGCTTCCATCTGTTTCTTCATTGCACAGCTGAATCTGCCTTTCTGTTGACCATCAGGATTAAAATAATCTCTCAGTGATACTGTGTTCTCCTTTTTGCCCCTGCCATTATGCTGAGTCTGTTAAGTGTTCATTAAAAAAGCACAAGCAAAGCATGAAGACAGGTGGCAATGGAAAACTACAGAATTACACAAAGTTACAAGGAATATCCCTTCCTATGTACAACCTTCCCATGTTTCTTTTTTCTCCTCACAATCTCTGCAGAATGAGGATATGTGTAATACTAGGTCGAGAGAAGACTCAAATCATGTAAAGCTTCTACAATGGTACCACTCAGATAACCCTGTCGTAGCCGATATCACAACATGACACGGTCCAAACACGTCTAGCACATGTTACATTTCATCCCTGCCTCCATAAAGCTTATCTGAGAATCTAGATAACATTCAAAACACAATTTTATGGTGGGAAAAGCTCACCTAGTTAGCAGAGCAATCTGGCTAAGGCACAATTAGAGGGGTACCGTTTGGGGAAGGGCAGGTTCCTCTTGGCCACAGTTTGCACTAATTAAACTGCAGTTGCCTATTCGCACCTGCAAACGTCCTGACAAGGACTCTCATTTGTGTTCCCACTTTGACATGTTGACACAACAGCAGAGAATAAGCTTTAGCTCATCCCAGCATCATTAAAGAATGCAATATTCCGTATGTGTGAACCTTACCCTGCCTACTTAACACTCCTACCTTACAGGATTAAATATACATTTGCTTCTAGTGAATGATTACGTCTGGCATCAGTGGTGTGCTCCAACTGCCTGGTAGAACAAGAGAGAAGATGAGCCTCATCACAGCCATTCCTTCGAAGTCCATTGGTGAGAAACTGCATGAGATGCTCATCACCTTACTCTCAAGAGCCATACAGCCACCAGTGCAGAACAGGTCCATTATTCACTAACAGTAGTCTAAACAATCACTTTTTAAGAACCTGATGAGAAAACAATTCGAGAGTTTGGGTTCTTTGTGGGAAATGCTGTTCTGTAACTACCAGCATGACTCTGAGCAGCAAACACTTGGATCAGCAGCACTTTATTCGTGCATTAAAAACTCCTCAGTGACAGCTAAAGGCTTCCTTTAGCAAAGTTTAAAGCAGAAGCCTTTCTTACATTCAGAGCTACCAACACAAGTTAATAAATATCTCCGGGACCCTTCTCATCTCTCAGCAATTTGTTGGATGAAGAATTGCAAAGCCATTCATTTTGCAAAATCCCATTAAGTATCTGATAAAGCCTTTCAGACAAATGGTAATTTGGAGTGATTCACCTGAAACAAAGTGAGGAACCCACACTTTGCAAATGCCATTGGGGTGAGGTCAGGCAAAGAATGAGGCTGCCGGCGTAAAGGACTGCGTTTGTCTCCTGCCAGAGTCCTTCACTTTGGGCACCAAAAGCAGTTCCAGTAAGACTCCTGGCTTGACAGAGATCCAGAAAATGGATTGATTTTTAATTCTCAGGATGTTTCCAAAGAGTTTAGAGTAACAGATGCTATTAAAAAGCTCTGAGAGTATATGAACTTGTGTGGGCATGAGGACGTGCACCTCACCATGGGTCTTACTGCTGCTAGAGAATCCAAGAGCTCCCTTCTCTCAGTTGTATATTGCTACATTATACCCAGTTGTGAACATTTGTGGAAGTAAAAGGGCAGTAGCTGGCTTCCAAACACAACATAGTCCTTACCAGGGACCCAGTCGCACGAGAAGCATAATGCTTTGATCTAGAAACAGGCTTTCCAGACCCAATCACAGAACGGTAGGGGTTGGATGTGATCTCTGCAGATCATCGATTCCAGCCCCCCTTGCCAAAGCGGGATCACCTAGATCAGGCCGCACAGGAACACATACAAGTGGGTTTTAAAAGTCCCCAGAGGAGGAGACTCCACCACCTCTCTGGGCAGCCTGTTCCAGTGCTCCAGCACCCACCAAGTAAATAAGGTTTTCCTTAGAAGCCGCAGGAACAAAGCATAGCTACAGCAGTCAAACAAAACTGCACTGGCTTGCCGGTGGGCAATCCACGAGATTCAGATGGAGCTTGAAATGGTTATCTGGAGTTCATCTATTATTAATGGCACCATTTCAAGATATTTTTCAGATGACTGAACCTGATATGATAATTGATAATATTAGAGCTGTCTCACATTTAAGGCTGTCATCAAAAAACATGAAGAGACAAGTGATTGTAATACCTGCATCACTTACATCAGCCAAGAAAACTTCTATCACACACTGCAGACCTGCTCCACAAGGTAGCTCTGTTCTGGTTGTCACTCAGGCTTGGTGCAGGAGTGGTTTAGTGCAGAAGCCTTCGTGAAGAAGCACTGCCAGGAGTTTACAGCATCGTCTCTTCAGATGTCATTGTATTTCCAAGCTCCCAATTAATCATGTGCAACTTCAGCTTACTTGACAATCTATTTTATACTGCACAAGATGAAGTTAAAAAGCCACACCTGGAGTCCAAATAACTGCAGTCATCAGACACAGCATATTCTAGGCTAGCCAAATGACTATTCCTTTCCACCTCTGAGATGTGGGCACTTTAGCAGTGGAAGACAGTGCCAGTAAAGGACTCCTGAACAATTTGTGGATAGCAAGCATTTGTACAAAGATGGTTATAGGATAGTAGCACACAACACCGGTGAAATTAACTTCCTTCTAAAGCTCAGCATAATCTAATCAAGCAGGATCAGCTAAAGCTTTCAAGGGGCATTTAAGTGCTCTTTGGTGGAGGACTGAAGTACACTGCTTTTCCCTTTTTCATTGCTTGCAAAGGCTGTCTTTCTTTGGGTGAAGTATGTCAATTTGCAGATTCTCCTTAAAACAGCAAGATTTAGTTCTCCAGAGTTCTCTAAATCAGCTTGAGGCTTTTTTGGGTTTTTTTTGCAATATAAGGTAACTGAATCTTGGTGCAGTCTGCTGAAGCATAGAGCCATAGAATGGCTTGGACTGGAAGTGACCTTTAAAGCTCACCTAGTTCAACCCCACTGCAGTCAGTAGGGACACCTTCATCCGGATCAGCCTGCTCAGAGCCCATCCAACCTGACATTGGATGTTTCTAGGGATGGGACATTTGCCACCTCTCCAGGCAACCTGTGCCAGCATTTCACCACTCAGTGTAAAACATTTCTTCCTTCTATCTGTCTCAAATTTCCCCACTTTTAGTTTAAAACCATTGTCCCTTGTTCTGTCACAACAAGCCCTGCTAAAAAGTCTGTCTCCAGTTTTCTTAAAGGTCTCCTTTAAGTCCTAAAAGGTCACAATAAAGTCTCACTGGAGCCTTCTCTTCTCCAGCCAACAACCCAAACATTCTCAGCCTGTCCCAGTAGCAGAGATGCTCCAGGCCCCTGGTCATTTTTGTGGTCCCCTCTGCATCTTGTGCCCGTGTCTGTTAAAAAAAGGCATTGGAAAACAGAACTAGAAAATGCACTTTCACTGCAACAAACAAGGTGTTGCACAATTCTTTTCACTAGAGGCAGCAGGACAAGCCTGCCAAACCCAGCTTTCAATTATTTATCAATTCCCTTTCCTTGGCTCATTGGAAAGGTCATCTGAAACTCTAGGCTGTCCCTACTGCAGATTGCTCCCGTCAGTGCCGAACAGCCCAGATGTTTGTTAACCTCTGTGCACACCAAACCCAAGTCTTGCTTTGTTGAGAGCTTACTGTCTTCACATTAAACTGAGGCAAAGCGCAAATCAGGGATGAGCTGGCAAAGTCTCTGCTCTTCTGAGACCTAGCTGCTCACCAGCACTCCTTGGCAACACGTGCGGGGCCAGCGAGTTCCCAGCCCTGTTTCACTGAACTCACCCAGAGCTCCCAGTGAAATCTGACTCAGCTCAGCACTTGCCCGGCTCAGTCGCCTGCCCATTTAGTAAGTAGGGAGAGGGTGGGGACTGTTGCCTGTTTTCAGAAGCAGGACAGGAACTGAGGGTTGGTACAGAACTTTGCACCAGCACATCTCTGAACATTTCTCAAAAGTCCTGATCCACAGCTATGAAATGGAGGCTCTAAGGTGATCGGCTGGGCATAAAACTGCAGCGATCTGTTTCATTCTCAAGACCCACTCCCATCTACCACCTATTAAGCGCTGCTATAACGAGCTTTATATAACATGGTTGCCCCAGTTACAAACTCCAGTAATTTCCAAGAAAATTGGTAATGCAAAAAATGTACCAAAAAGCAAAGGTTAAATGAGAGTTGCAGCTTCATTACTTATAAGCTTTAATATAAGTAACTTAGGGAGTTAGAAACTACTTTAAGCTTCCAGAAACCTAAGTATATATGTGTTAGGGCTTGTATCTTCATGCTTTTCAGTTATTACAAGGAAGTAGCTGGAACACACACAATTCCTGATTTTTTTCACTTAATTAACAAATGCATTCCATAGTCCCACATGATCTGTATTTTCCATAAATAATAACCCTAACTGATTAACTGATAAATGTCTTCATCTGCTTTTAGCATCTGCATGCTGAGAGAACAGGTTTCTTTGGCGTGCCATACCTCTCCCAACGTGACAGTGTTTCTATGGCAACATTCACATTTATTAAAGCTGGATATAGTATCCCTGCTGAACTTGTGTGCCTGAAGTGTAAGTGAGAACAGGCGTAGGAAAAAAAACACCTGCTCTTACTTATGGAGTAGGCATACAAACCCTGGAATAATTACATCTCCTGCAAAAGATGCACTGACATGCTTTAAAATACAAGCACTGAAGTATGGACAGGTCAGATGTCCTATAGTTTGGATGTCTTGATTTATTGCACCTTTATAAAATACTTAAAACAAAATCAGCCCCAATAGGAACCCAAGGCAATTCCTGCTAATCAGAGTAAACCCCAAATCTGTTGTGCATGATTTGTATCATACAGTAACCTACAAGGAACAAAGCTTCACATTCATTTCACCTTGTGGCTCTCAGTATGTCAACTTAGGGAAGATGTAACCAACCACCTGTGCCATGGGATAGTAGCATGGCTCAGGGACCCAGCTAACACACTTGCTGAACTCACTCTCCTGAAACCAAGTCTCTGTCAGATGAGCCACAGCTGCAGAATACTCCTACAGCACAAGTTTTTTACCAGCAGGCAGGTGCTGTCTGAGCAGGTCTGGGTGCAACCTAGTGAGCTGAGGGAGACTGGATTTATAGACACAGGGGTGGTAAGAGCAGGTGCAGTCAGCGTGACTCTCCCTGGGCACACGTGTAGGGCTTGCAGACAGTCAGATTCAGTCAGCCATATGTGCTTTGCTGCATCTGCCACCACTTACATATTCAAGTGGTCTTTTCTTCACCCAGCTGAAGGGTGGACAGAGGGTAAGTTACAGGATCCTTGAGAATGACATTTCAAATAACCATAGCTACTGTAGAATAAGAATTCACTCTTTGTCCTTAGGAAAATATTATTTGTCAATATGGATCTAATTGTAAGGAGAGGGTGAAAATCCCCACTTTATACATGGTGACAGCTTCAGCTGCACTAACCCAATAAACTGGGAAACTTGACACGAGGCTGCATAACACACACTTAAGTGGACCATTTCAAGATGTTACAGTATTCTAATACCTGAAAACTGCAAAGTGGAGAAGTTAAGCTCAAAACCCAGCAGGTGGAAGCCTGGAGCATAAATCAAGTCTGGTACAAAGAACTACACAGGAACAGTCTGAAAGATACCAGAACATGGGAGAATGGCTACTCCTCTCCCAACAGCCATGAGGCAGGAATGACAGGTTAACAATTCAAGTGAAGCTCAGACACCAATTTGAAGATCCCCTCTGGTGTGGTCTGACCTGTTGCCATTCTGGTACAGCATGTCCAGTCTCCAGTCTTAACTAGGAATGAAGGTGGGACCAGATCCTGGTCCCAGAGGCACACCACACAGACCTACCTGCTGGAGGTTCTCAGAGCCACGCTGCAAGGTACCAAGACAGTGCTTTGTTCTCAACTCCGGGCGAGGTCCCACCAGCAGGAAAACTACCTTAAGTTCTGGTATACCACAAGACTCCAGCTGTAGATGCAAAGCAGATTCACACCTAAACTCATGCACTGCATTGTTAAAACAGATGAACCCAGTGTTTTCACTGTGCCCACGGGTCCCACATTCTTCTCTTCCATGAGCAAAAAAAGAAAGCACCCTGGGACACCTCTCAAGTGACAATGCCACTCTCCAGAGTTTGAAGTGGCTTATGCATGTCTGCACCATTCTATCACCACCACTGGGCTCAAAAATTAATGATGCACTGCTAAATGGTGTAAGCTTCTGCATATGAACAACTCCTTCAGGTGTTTCAGTAGGGACAACTCAAAGAGGAAACTGGCCAACTAATGCCACTGAATTCACTGGATATGGGGAAGACTATCAGATTTTAATCTGAAAGTCATTTTAAAGCAGAGATGCCTATGCAACATGTCAGATTAGTTTTGGACAGCACATGACACAGTTGTCAGCAAAACCAAATCAGGGAAGGACAAAAGTAAAGATCATGAGGGATCTCATCTAGCGTAAAGTTTCTACACATGAATAAAATATTTATGCATTTTCATATACTGTACAGCTTAAGCACAACTCAGTGGAAATAATTCTTTATTCTTAGGCCTGCAGAGGAGTGACAGCAGTCAGATTAAAAATTCATTGCTGCATTTTGAAATTCAACCGATTATTTCTGTCAAAGAGGAGAATAGTTTCCTAACCTTTCCAAGCACAGAAGTTAGACAGAATTCCCAAACTTTGGAAGAAACTAAAATTAGAAGCACGATAAAATTCTTTATGGTATTGTATGACCTTTGGAAAAAAAAAAAAAAAACCACAAATCACACCAAACCAAGCCACGTTTTTGATGAAGAGATGCTAGAGTGACAACTTGTTGTAAAAGACCAGACCCCTGAGCAGGTATTACAGGGAGAACATGAAATGTCAAACCTGAAGAACACCATGAAGACAATGTAGGAAGAGTGAGACCACTAACTTCTCTTGTGTTGAGGCCAGGATAACAATAGGCTTAGTTTGTTCTGCTTCCGAATGTCCTGGAGTCCTGTGTACCCCAAAATTCCTCTTCCCTCTGTGGTTTGAATGGGAGAGGAAAAGGCGCGAAGAGACCTGTTCCCCCCTCTGCCCTGCAGGCGTGAAGGGGGGGAGCAAGGGACCCTTCCGGCACCAGGGGTGCCCCGTGCAGGGCCTGCGCTGGGACGGGCTGGGCATTGGCTGTGCTCTTCGCTCCTAGGCAGTGGTAACTTAGCTCTTTGTCTAGGAAGGGGATAAATAATGGGGGGACTTCCCGCCTTGGGGTGTTCCCGCCTTAGAGTTCGTTCCTGCCTTAGAGTTCTCCCCCGCTTGGATACCTTCTGCAGAAGGAGCCGCTGACGCTCCAAAAGACAAGCTCCTGAGGGACAGGGCTTCAGACTGCTTCACCTTAAGCACCCCCTTTATGCAGCTTTATAGCTCTTAACGACCCTCGGAGGCTTCTGAAAGACCCGAAGGGACAAACTCCTAGACCGTCTTTCTCTTTCAGCCAGCGTGATTCTTCTGTGACTAACTTTGGCTTGGCCTCATCTTGATAGTGGGGCCGCTATATATATTTAATAGGTTAAGCCTTTTCCAACTTCTGACCTCCAAAATAGTCAAGTCTACCTATGGTATCCGTGTAGATCTTCTCAACCAACTGAACCTGCTAATTAAAACTAAATTAACTTCTGTATCTAGTTTTGGGGGAAATAAAATAACTCTATTTTTCTGTAAATTCCTTCCTCAGCCACATTAATTCCCTGCCTCCATCACACCCCCAAAACAAATTTCAGTGAAAAAAAAACAGCTGAGCAGGGACTTACAAGCCCGAGAAACTGCAGCCTTTATACCTAAATGTTTTTGACAACATCTGAATTCATAGAACTCAGTTATAAAACGTTTACAATCTATAGTTAAACCAATCTTGCAAAAGAAAAAATAAAATCACATTTTTTGCTAGCAACTTCATTCTGTTCTTGGCAATGATGATGAAATACACTGATGCAATCAAGAACTGATACACAGTTTGGAAAAGGTTACAACTGCAAGCTACAGAATGCACCAAAAAAAAACCCTCAGAAGAATCTAGGTAAAGATTAATATCTACGGCTTTGCTCAATCAACAAAAATAGTATTACCAATGTACAGGCAAAGTCAGAGTTAGAAATTCCTGTATTTCACCTCTACCCCTCTTAATGAACTCATTACCACATCTTTCAAACAGATCCTCCCTAGGCCAGCTGGGTACTGCCCAGCTCTAGAAAAGTAAAACCTCTCAAGAAAAGGCAGTGTTCAAAGATGTCCTCCATCAGTAACCAGCATCACTGTGCACTAGCTATATATAACTAGGCAACCTGAAAATACATAAAACACAACTGGAAGTGACCCCAAGAGCAGGGCAAAAATTACCTTGCAGCACTTTTCCGAAGAAAGGTGCAACCCAGCCTTCACTTTCCTCCTTTGCATGGAAAAAAACCCAAATCGCCATCAAAAGTTCTTCAGTTGGAAAACAGCACCCTCTGGTGTAGGCCACACATGGAAACTTTATGTGCTTTTATAAACTATCTTCAGTTATGACAAGGTGGGGAGCTACCTGACTGGCATTACTATATAGATTATTCAAGATGTGGATTAACTGCCTGGGTCATTCCTCAGGTGATACAGAGCAAACACCCCTCACATGAGGCTTCACAGTTCTGCAAGTTGCACAAAGCTGCCTCCACAGAAGACACTCACAAATGTGTTTAAAGGTCAATATACAAACTATGCTCCCCTTCTATGGCCTGATTCATTTTTGCTTTTCATTACCCACCTCCACCCTTCTCTTGGGATGCCCCCTTCCTCTCCTAGGTAACTGAGAACTGCCTGCCATCAGGTAAACATTCCTGCTTCTTGTGTTACCACCTACAGTGGACACATTTAAAAACCCTCATTGCGTTCTGAATAAAGAAATCTGGCCCTGACTCACAGCAGCTCTTTGTTAAGAGCAGGGGCACAGAAGAAACTGGCTTCCTGCTACGCCAGCTCTGCATCATGCAATGACTTCCTAAAACTTAATAGGAAGAGCAGCAAGTTTTCTTGCTCCATTCTTTCCTGCTGGGAGTTTATTCCTCTTCTTATTCAAGTTTCTGAAATTAAGAGTTGTGGAATAATACTACCTTACCCAAAGTAGAGCACACAATACATCCTCACTGCTGTGCAGAAAAACTGAGCTAGTAAACTCCTTATACAAAGTTCTGAGTAATACAGCATAGCTCCAGCTATACACTGTCTTTACTAAGTTTTGCTGCAATGAAAAAGCTCTGAGTGGACCCAAAAGTAGGATAGTCCATGTAAGATATTTCTTTTATATGCAGAATAGTTCTGCAGTCTCTAGGAATTTTTTTGGCACCCCATTAAACATAGAATGGTCATGGTTGGAAGTGACCTCCAAAGGTCACCTGCAGACAGCAGGGACATCCTCTACTACAGCAGGCTGCCTAGAGCCCTCTCAAGATCTGTGGGTGTTACTTGAGTATTGTCAGTGTTTTTAAAGGGTAATGGATTAAAAAAAAAAAACCCTCTATTGCTTTTATGATTGTTATATACTAAAACCTCAGAACTGTAGCTGCATCAGTGCAAAATTTTAACTGTTGACAGATTTGCCCCATTTTTTGCCATGGGCAAACTATTTTCATCTAGCACCTGGCTTAAGGACAGGATGGAATGACAAGAGAACCTAATGCTTTTAAGAACAGACCAAAGCCAGCTGGCAGAAGAGCAATACTGTGAGGAACAGGTAATGAAATATTTATATGGAAGTCACTTATTAGCTCAATTTTGGCACTGCATTTTTAGTGCTATCCTTTAACCAAGGATAACTAAGCTCACTCATTTCAGAATTTACATGTGTGCTCCCTCCTGTGCCTACTGACAGTGAAAATAGTTGCTCTCATCATTGAGGCCTTAAATGTTTTGGGAATCAGCTACTCAGGATACTAGCTCAACTCTCTTCTGTCCTACTTGAACAGGACACAGCTGTTCAACTTCAGCAGCAGGAGTTCTGGCCAGCTGGAAGAGTGCTGTTGGCTCTGGAGAATTTCCTGTAGAATTAATTAGTTGTAACAATTTAAGAAATTCAAAATTAAATCTTTGTTGAGTCAGCTAGAAGTATTTCCAATCTAATGGTTATCTGTTTTAATCTACTACTAACATGCATGGTTTTAACTCATTTCCACATCCTGACTTGACCTTCATTCACAACTCCTCCGTTTATCAAACTCTTCAGCTTGGACCAATTCACTGCAATTATCAGCCTGAATCCTTCCCTCCTGAGCCTACTACACATGAGGCTAATGGCTGCAGCCACTGAAAACACTGCTTATGCTGCTACAGCCCTAATATGGCACTCGGCTGCTTTTTTATGTTGACAAGAAGAACACCACCAGCAACATCACATAACTTACAACAACACTGTAAGGAAAGCATTTCAGAAGCAAATTTTAAGGTTTTACTACTAACTGAAAGGAACTGAATTTTAACCATTTCTTCTCTGGTATTTCAAGCTTGTCTGTGCCAAGTGAGTATGTTGATAAACCAACCACTTAGAATACACCTTTGATTTAGCTGTGGAATACACACTCTCCCAGGCACACCAGAGTATTTTAAGTCACGATCAGACATTCACACAATTCAAGCCTAGACATTATTGCAAACACTCTAGCTATTACACACCTCTGCTTTCTTACAGCATCAAAACACTCCTGCCCAGACTTCAACACATATCAAACAATACAGAGATTATAATTTACAGAAAAAAACAGTACTGGCATAATTTGTTTATTGTACTGTGAGCATCAGTATATATTAGAGACAAAGAAAACATGGCTTCCAGGACAAAGTAAAAAACCTGGAGATTTAAAGTTTTGCTCAGCATCAATCATGGAGAACCTATAAATTATCTGCTGGAATGCTTTCAGCCCAAAAGCCTGGCTTCTACAATTACAGAACACTGGAGAGTATAAGATGTTCTGGATCCCAAAAGCCACATACCTAAGGTTAATTTGTAAAAGACTTGAAAAGACATTAGGTAAAATTTATAAACTTGTCTTCTTCTGAGAGAGATTGATCTTATCTCCAAGACTCAGGGCCATCCCCTGCAAGTGAAAGAAAGATGACATTCATCACAAAGACAGAACACATCACTGCTGTGTGAAAATGAAATGCGTAACTTAACTGGAAACAGATCATGAAGCCATGAGGAGTATCTGCTCTTTATTTAAAAGTAAATGAAACAGAACACCTTGTTTACACAACTATAAAGAAGGAACTCTTGGTCCAAAGGCCTGTTTTATGATAATGCACTGGGAGATCTACAATATAGGTTTAGGATAGAAAAGAATCAACCAGGTTGGAAGAGACCTCCAAGATCATCCAGTCCAACCTAGCACCCAGCCCTATCCAGTCAACCAGACCATGGCACTAAGTGCCTCATCCAGTCTTTTCTTGACCACCTCCAGGAACAGTGACTCCACCACCTCCCTGGGCAGCCCATTCCAATGGCCTGGACACAGACAGGATATGCTTACACTGATTAAAAACACATTCCTTTCTCACAAAAATCTGTAGAAGAATTTTAAACCTAATGGCTAACCACCCCTAAGAGTGTTCCCATTTACCTAGTACTAGAAACTAACTCACACACACAAATTTGCAAGTTCTTAGAGAACATTTTCTTAAACCTGAGAAGGCTGCCAGTGCTCTAAAGGTAAGCCACATTACCTGACTCTTTGCACGGATCCGTATGTGGCCGGTGACAGGTGCCTCTGGTCCCAAATGAATTGGCTTCTCGATGCTGACATTTGCAAGTGCATCTTCTCCAAATATGGAACGTGCATAAAGATTGGCTGCCATAAAGCCACAATATCCAGAAAGTGCCTAGAGAAAGCACATTTGAACTCCTTAGAAAAGCCAAAATGCCTTAAGCACATTGTAATTTACCCTAAGGTGGCTAGCTAGGTGTTGGTATTTAACATTTTAACATCTTTCTTAAGATGCATGTTGTAAAATGTGAGAATCATTAAAACTTCTTCATTAATACACATATTGTAAATTGTGTACTAATTTGAGATAAAATTGAGAACCACACAGTGTGAAACAGTGGTTGCCCTCTTCTAAAATTCATATTGGAAGATGTGTAACCTACAGTACTCAAAATAAAACGATGGCATTTTACAATCTGATTTATTCAACAGAAAAATAGTCATGAAGCTAAACAGCAGCGATGGCTACTATACTGATTTTGGCTACCATACATATATTAGCTTATAGCTATACCTTAATGGCAAATAGCTATTGTATAGATTTATTCTGCTTTACAACAAACAGGCTAAACTGACGAGAGTAATGGTTGACAGAGAAGAAAGGAATTTGGAGCTGCTATAAAAAAAACAGATGGTTTCATCAAATCTACTATGAATTCAAACATACAATCTGATTTTCCAACTCAGCAAGAAAGAGCTAAGGTGATTAAGCAACACAGAATTCTGATAACATTAACTTGCCTTTACTCATTTCAGATGACTCATTTAAAACCACTATGTACTATTTTATATAGTAAGCAAGCACCTCTAATAAAACTCCTAACACATGTTAAACAAATTAAACAAGGAAGCACACAAACTGAAAAGGGGGTATAAAAGTCTCCATGCAAATAGCTCACCTTCTCTGGAGTCAGGCATTTCATATTGGTTGACTTCAGTATGTGCTGTAAGTATTCATTTAGATCAATGATATTTGTATTCACTGTAACCTTCAAGAAGGGAAAAAATGAGTATTGCTTTAATTAGTACCTCAGGTACCTCTGAAACCATCTGTTCTTTGTGACTTTAGAAAGGAGATTACTGCTACCTACTTCTTTGAGCAACACCATATGCAGTAATCTAGCTACACTTCTCATTAGTGGTGGTGTCATACAAAGTCTCCAGCTTCTGCAATCCACTTGTTTTAAGTGAGAATTTCATTATTACTGGTTTCTAAAATCAATTAGATGAATATGGTGCTCTGCTAAATGTGCTGACTTTCTACAGCAAACAGTGACTTCTGATCAAAACAAAGTTTATACACTGTCAGAACAAGAATAGCTTAATTTTAACCAGTGATAAAAATTACTTTTCCCTTTCCCTTCTAGAAACAAAGCTTTCGGGGCCACCTTGGCTTCTTTATATTGAATATTGCAGGTCTTGTTTGAAGTACTTTTTATCACACCTTTTAGACACAGTTTACAGACTTCTAAAGCTTCACACATTAGATATTAACATAGATTGTTCACAAGTTCCTTCTGAGACACTTAAATGTGAGTATGTATAAATATATGTAGCGAACAAGGCTACACTTTGTGTAAAACATCTCCCATTCTGTTTTAATGTTTCTACTCCACTCTTTAATTACACTGTTCTATTGCATGAGATGATCTCTCATAAATGCCTTTCTGACAAATCTGTATCTAACAGGCTGAGCACCTTCTAAAATAATTTTGTTGGTCTTACGTAACACCCATAACCATATGCTACAGCTGTACTGCAAATTAATACAGTGAAAGATGTCCCTGTCCATGGGGGACAGCTTTAAAAAGTCCCTTACAACCCAAACCATTCTGTGATTCAAAGAAGAGGACAAGGTAATTCAGAGCCGGAGAGGCCCAGCAGCGTGCAGTACTCTGCAATCTTGGCATAAATTTATACTTGTTGCTCTCTCACCTTTGAGTCAAAATATATAATCATCAATGAATTTAGACATCTCGTATGCAGGAGGTAAGGCTCAGTACCTCTTTTGTAAGGAAAAAACACAGTGCATCACTAAGTCAGTGAGCAACAAGAGAGTGAATTACTTAATGCCAACATGCAGTGTGGATGTTGAGTGAGGTTTGTTTCACAAGAGACAAGGCTGATGTAAAAGAAAAAGAATTTCTCACCAGAATCTCATAAAAAAAACCCACAAAGCAAATAACACAAAAAACTTAAACTAACTTTGTTTTCCCACTCAAATTCTGCCCACATCTGTCTGAACTCCGCATCCGTGCAAGAGGCAGGCTGGATGTAATCCATGATGTCAATGTGAATGTCACTGAGAACCACACAGTTTCTGTCGCTGGCTGCTCCAGAGACATCATACACTGCAATATAAAACACAAACGACTTTCATGTCTGACACAGTGATCTTGCACTAAACGGGAGTATGCTCAGTTGCCATCTGCCAGTTATCAACAATCAATGCTTCATCCCATTGCTGACCTCTGCTATCTTCAAGTGCTACAGAACTTTGAGTCAAGCGCATTGGTCTTTCTGACAAGGCAGCCTAACTCATTTGAGACTCAGACTTAGGTCAATGCATCATGCTGTCAAGCATTCTCAAGGCAGCATGCACTGCTACAATTAAGGGATTTCAATTTTTTTTTTAATCACCACAAAATATTCACACATGGTAGGCCATTGAAGCTCCTCTCCCAGGAGGAAGCACTTTAGTTGGGTTTGAGTTCATGAAGCAGTTAAGAAACGCTACACACTACTGTTAAGTTTGCACACTGAATTACTTACCAATATTACCAAAAATTATTCCATTTTCTGTTGAAGCAACTTTGACATTAGCTTTAATGTTTGCAAAATCATGTGGAGCAAGTGTCAGAGGAGATGGTTTTTCCACGAGTTTCAAGTCACCTGTGTAAAGTAATTGGGAGATGGAGAACAGGAAACATTAACAGTACACAGTGAGTTTGGCTTCTGGAACAAAAATTTTCATTTTCTTGTCATTCAATCCTAATGTCTACAAAGCTGCACTAAACACTACCATAACAGTATTAGTTCATTTGCCATCTTTCTGTCACAGTTTGCTACCTGCAAGATGAAGTAATTTATATTACTCTTAAAATTTCAGTTAAAATAGTAGTTTATTTGCAGAAATCTCACTGACCTTAAACGTTTAACTCAATCTGAAGTTCATTTCAATGTTTAACAATCAGGTAATGGTTAATTCTACCTTGTGTTTTTATCACTGACAACGTCATACCTAATCCTACAGCCAGGTGTTTTCAAACCCAAAGATCAACGTCCAGTTATTACATGCACGAAGCTATTTATAAACAGGACAAAGTACCATCTTGATTTTAAATATAATTGCTCTGAGGAAACAATAAAATATATTTTTTTCCTAATTCTTTAGTAAGTAATTGTAAAAGATTCTTTAGTTCTATCAGACTGTGCAATTTGAGAGCATAGCATGAACAGCATCAGCTGTACACACAGGAACGATGCATCCAGTCAGTTTTTGGAATATGTCTGAGAAGACATAACAATACATTAAGTCACATATTTGGATTTATATATCTCCATTAAACTGATCAAATTATTCACAGAAGATTAGAAAGAAGGTTATGCCCCTCCAGCCACAGAATCATACAATAGCTGAAGCTGCAAGAGACCTTTAAGATCACCGAGTCCAACCACTGATCCAGCACTACCAGGTCACCACAAAACAATCATAGAATCAACCAGGTCAGAAGAGACCACCAAGATCATCCAGCCCAACCTATCACCCAGCCCTGTCCAATCAAGTAGACCATGGCACTAAGTGCCTCATCCAGTCTTTTTCTCTTTGTGACTTTTAAATGCCTTCAGGGATGGTGATTCCACCATTGCCCTAGGCAGCACCTTGACATCAATTTCAGGGAAGAAATCACTCCTAACATCCAATCTAAATCACCACCCAGGGCAGATGACTTTCTGTTGCTTCACATTTGCTTCATACCAGTTTGGATTTGTACTCCTGCTGTAAGATATGAGCACAATGGAGAGGCAATAAGTGTATCAAAAAAACTATCCACAGTTCAAAAAAAAAAGTGAGAAGGGGAAAGGAAATGCTATTTTTCTAGGAAAAAAATAAAGGCATGAAAAAAAAAATCAAAATCTATTGTTCATATCATCAGATAGCATTGCCAGTGTTAGCAGATGCAAGTACTACACCTTTTGAAAGAAAACTGCATTTTACAGGTGATCAAAAGATCCTTTCAACGTGGTAACTAGGTGGCATGAATTTGTAAACACATTTGGAAGTGTTGCTGAAATTCCTTACAACTGGGAGCCCAAGCCCAGCACCTCAGTGCCACTCAGCAGTTGTTTTGTTTCCGGCGGTGATCATTACCTAGCGTGGCTAGTTCTAGCGTGCAGTTCTGCAGAGTATCACTGGTCTGGTTGACCACCAGCACATCCAGCACAATGTCATACTGATTGACATGGACATATGCTTCTGCATAGACAGGGTCTGAGAAACCTGTCAGTTGAGTAACCTGTAGAAGAAAAGAGTTTAAGGTGTTTTTGTCCTCATAAAGCAGCTTAAATTATGGAATCACTCAAACAACAACAAAAACAAGAACAAAGGGCAAGTAAATCCATTACTCTTTAATATAAGCCTCCAAATTAAGCAGGTGGACAAAAAGCTTTAAATTTGACAGAACTTACCAGTTAAAAAAAAAAATGGAAAAACAGAAAAATAAAATAGAAAAACACACTACAAGATCACCCTAAGTTGTGTCTAGCAAACAGCATTTAAAAAGTTGTGATGGTTAGGAAATCTAAAGTCCATGCCTAAGTCTCCCAAAATAAACACTGGATCAATTTATAGCTAAGCACACAGTAACTGTACATATTAGGCACACAAACACATTTAATTGTCCTTTCGTGGACACACTACAATTATAAAACCTTTCCAGATGAAATGTATTTTGAAATGAATTCATGTTAAGTTGCTAAAATATGGACTATAATGACATCTACTCTTAAACAGATCATAAGGAGAAAGAAATGCAGACTCAATATGAAACAGTTCCTTTAAGCAGTAAAAAATAATTAACCCAGACTTTTAAAGTACAGAAGTCTGGGTTCTTATACCTTACATTTGTTTTCTCTCTGGAACTTCTCTGCAAGTGCTGATAACCAGTAGGGAAAAAAAAAAAGGCATAAAGAGTGAAACAAGGATGTACTGCACCTGGCAGCGACATGGGTGGTCAGCCAAGGAAAGGTCATCTTAATCATCTGTGATAGCCCTGCTCTCCTCCCTGTGAGCCTTACTGGACTCTTCAGACCAGCAAACAATCTAAATCTCTTCTCCACATATCACCAACTCAGCATTCTCCAAGTATCCTTTTTATTATTCATAAAGTAACAACTTTAAACACAAAGGCTTTCGATCATTGCTTGATCCTAACCAGAAAACATCCGGATCTTTCCTATCAACTAGCATAGCCTGGTTCATCAGTTCTGCTCTGTGACTTCTGATGCTGATCCTGTGCAGAAGCAGCAGAAAATGACTTTCACATTACCTTATTAAGTTTGGATGCAAGAGGATCAGCAGCCTCTTTCCTCTGTGTGTTGCCCATTGCTGCAAGAAGGCTAAGCTGAAACTGGTCTTCTTTTGAGTTCATTTCATTTTTAGCAGTAAGCTGCATGAAGGAAATGGGATCGTCCGGCTGAACTGTCACATTCCTCTTCTCAGATTCTTTCTGCAGGAATAGAAATACTCAAGAACTCAAAACAAATTCTGTTCCTCAAGTAGGAAAGAAAGTCAAATAAGGTTGACCTACACACAATCAAACGGTGACATTCCCGGGACCACCCTGGATGTGAACATCTATAAAAAAGTCCAAGTGTTCATGGTTACACGTTTAGAACAGCTCACCTTCTGGGAAAGTTTCTCCTCTTCTAGCTTGGCTGACAGCATATGTGAGAGGGATTGCCTGCATTCTTTGTTGAAAATATCATTCATGAGAGGAGAACATTCTGACAAAACTTTCAGGCACAAGGAAATACGATCAACATCATCATCTGTAATTGGCTTCTTGGGGAGAGAAGACTTTCCCAAATGGAGAATAGTGGCCATCAGCAGCATAGCTTCAGCAATAAAGGACTGTGAACGAGGACACAGGACAGGAGAGAGAGTGGAGGGAGGTTACTGCATTTCTCACAGCTTCACAGAAATGTTTATTTCTGACTTATTTACAAAAATGTGTGCATTAAGAAATTTTGTTATTTAAGTACTTATTATGTAGAAATCAAGGAGCATGATTTAGACTGTCTAGAGTGGTTGGAAAATGTTCATGACTCAAATTATCACTATTATCCAACTACATAACTAAGACTTCACTTGGAGTTGAACTCATTTTGTGCCATTTAACCAGCTCTTTTTTGCAACTACAGTGAAAATAAAATAGCTGACTCACATTTTGTTTCTTCTTTTCCTGAACCAGGGACACATATCGTAAAGCAATCTTAGTCAGAGTTGTAGCAAGAGAGGCTGCAACAAAGAAGTCGCCATCGAGCAGGAATCCTCGTAAGGGAGGTCTGCAAAGAAAAAGCATAACCAGAAAGCAAGTTCTGGATGTCACTCTTTGCCTACTTACCTTCACACCTTAATAACCACATTCTAAACCTAAATCAAGCTTTAAAAGGTCTCGGAAGCAGGTTTCTTTCCCTCTATTGCCAGGTACAGAGATATTCAGAAATCACACAGACATTTCCATGTAGAGTAGGGAGTGAAGGGAAGGGTGTGTATGCATAATTTCACTGTAGCCGAGATGATAATGACTAGTCAAGATGAAGCAGCTCACCTAATGTAATTAAGAAAATGTAGCAACTATTCTAGCTACCAATATACCATACCAAGTATTAAATAGTGAAAGGTGATATAAAGGGAAAAAAAAAAGAAGTTGTAGTCTAATGGTGACATTTCCATATCCAATTAAAACTCCCAGAGGATTTTATGAATGACTTCTAAACAATCAGCTAGACTTTAAGACACCATAATGAACAGCGTCCTTTTTGGCATGCAAATCCTCCCCCCACTGAACTTTTCATGAGGGAGAACACCACTTAAACAAAAGAACCAGCTCACTGCTGGCCTGGTATGAACTTTTACGTACCTGTCTTCTTCCTTTTTGGAAGGTCGAGAACTGCTGAGAGCGCTTTGTGTGACGTAAGTACCCATCTCTGTCACCAAGTTTTGGGCTGGAGCCGCGGACACCTCGTCTTCAGGTTTCAGCTCACCCGTTTCTTTCTTGATTTCTGATTCTACTATTGGGATCTAGAAACGAACGGGAAACAACTTCTAACTAATACACAACAAAGTATTTTTGTACTGGAGAAGGTTTTAGTAAAAAACAAAAAAGCAAAACCAAAAAATGTATCTCTTAAGGCTTTTATACATACAGAGTCAGTTACAGTACAATAGTTCTGAGAAAATTTGAGGAGATAGGCAGATGTTGAGATACAGAAGCCTCCTACTCATGTAATAAAGCTCACATTGCACAGGTTGTCTTAGATCTCTGCAGAACAACCCACAGGCTCATAGGCTCACAGAATGTTAGGGGTTGGAAGCGACCCAAGGAGATCATCGAGTCCAACCCCCCCTGCCAGACTTAAAGCACTCTTCCTTTGATAGCTGATGTAATTAAAATGTATCTTAAAGCTGCCATCATATTCTAGGGAATTTCTCACCTCCCCTCTTAAGAGATATAACTCATCCTCAGTATATGCTAGTTTCATGTATGCTACTTAAAATAAAACTTAGCAACAAACCCCCTAACTCTAGCTAGTTTTTACTGGAGATTTCTTGTGCATGTGCCATTACATACAGCATCTACTAAAAAAGTTCTTGCATTTTACTTTTTTTTAAAAAGTACTTTTTTCATATAAAACACGCTGCATAGTACTAGACAAACAAAAAGCCAGCCTCAAAAAGTAAACACACCTCTCCAAGTGATCTGCGAACTTCCGTCATTACACTTTGTATATCTTCCTTTGTGCTGCAATATTCTCCAAGGATCCATAAAGCCCCTCGGTAGATCCTAAACCAGGAAAAGGAACTTCAGTCATGCATTCATGATATACTCAAATCAGCATCAAGGGGAACAATTTATGGTTAGGTGGTAAAAGTCAGCCTTCACAGATTCAAAAGGACACGACTGACAGCAAGCCAGTCTGAACACAGGGAATCATCCTTAGAGAACCAATGAGCAAGTACAGCAAATGAGATATATTATCTGCTGTTCCCATCTATATTAATCTTGACATTTTTCCTTCATATAGGGAAAGACAGAAGACAAGAACATGAATGAAGATTAGGGGAAAAATTTACATTATTTCAGAGTTTTTTTTCCCACTTAGAGTTGACAATGGAGATACCATTCAGAGTTTTCCATGTATTGGAAGGACAGCAGGGTAGTGCTGTGATACAGAGAAGCTGTTATGAGTTAGCTTTTGCAGATCCATCAGAAAACCAAGTTTTTAGAGCACTGAATGATACTAAAGGAGCTTTGCAGATTGTAAAATACGGTCTATGTTCAACTATGTCTTCTAATAAATGAAGAGTAAATATTTTCAGTTATCTACAAGTGCAAATTCCTGTTGCAGTAATCCTTCAGTAACTCCGATAAATATATTGCTTTACAGTTGGTCTTCATCAGCAATGCTATCTTTCATCAAGTGCATCATAAAAATTAAACTTGATTTTATTTTCTTCATTCAATGCAGCAAGCACCCAGTATAGCTTTTGTTCAAGTACACAAGGAATCTTCACCTAGAAATCATCTACCCCCAAAACATCTCAGCTTCAGTTATTCTTCTTCATGTGTAGGTTGCAAGGGCCTTAGTATGTATTTAATGACATTATACAATCAAAATCAGTGAACCAGAGGCTGCTCCAATTTCTAATAACATATTCTGGACTCACTTGACAGATTTAATAGCATGAAAGACTTCAAGCATCTTCTCCACAATAAGAGGTCTGAGGTTATCAAATCGCTGGATCGCTTCCCGCACAAACTCCAGGACGTCAGCAGCTGCTGCTTCATTGTTATCACTAAGGAACTCCATCAGCTAGCACAAAAGAGTGAACATGAACATAAGGAGCAGCATAGCTGGGTTTGTACAATAGCGTTTTCTTTCCACATTCAGAAAAATAAAGCTGAGTGTAGATCATAGAACTGTAGAATGCCCTGAGGGTGATGGTGCATGGGAACAGGCTGCCCAGAGTTTTCTTCTCATGTTGACATGGAATTTCCTTTGACTGAGTTTATGTCTACTGCTCCTCATCCTATCACTGAGTATCTCTGAAAACAGACTGCCTCCATCCTCCTGACAGCTACCCTTCAGGTATTTGTAGACATGGGTAAGGTCCCCTCTCAGCCTTCTTTTCTCCAGACTAAACAGCCCAGGGCTCTCAGTCTTTTCTCGTGAAGAGGCGTGCTCCAGGCCCCTCAGTATCTTGGCAGTCCTCTGTTGAACTCTTTGCAGTAGTTCCCTGTCCCTCCTGAACTGGGGAGCCCAAAACTGCACATGATACTTCACGTGTAGTCTAACTAGGGCAGAATGGAGAGTACACTCAATCTCCTCCTCTAGGCTGTCAATCAAGACTGGACCTAGCACTGACCCCTGGAGGACACCACTAGATACAGATCTCAAATTGGACTCTGCAGCGTTGATCATGACCCTCTGGGCTCTGTTGTTTCGCCAGACCTTGATCTGTCTGGATCTCCCATCAAACAAAGCTGAAGGCAAACACCCATTCCAAACAACTACCAATTATCATAATCCCCAAAATGTTTTGGTAATGATAGAAGTTATTGAAGTTTTAATCAACAGTACACTTCAGCTCTTCAAAACTACTTAAAAATTAAGTCTCAGATGACAGCATCAAAAGACTCAGATTTCTCTAAGGATTAAAAACAGTATTGCTTTGTGTGAGGCCACTATCAGAAACACCTCAGCTTCAGTTATTCTCCAGGTTTTGGGTATAACTAGACCACAGCTAATGACAATTAATGAAATATTTGCATACCACTGGGATAACATTTGCAGCCATGTCTGGAAACCGAACACTGCAGGAATGCAAGGTACGAACAAGCAGCTGTCGATACTTGTCCGTATCTTCATGCTCTGTCACGTTATTGGTTTTAATCACTTCCTTCTTCAGAACAATCACAAGCTGCAGGTAAGATTAAATAAAATTCAATGCAGTCACATATTTTTCCAAAGACTAAAAAAAATAGCGTAATGAAACAGAAGTACTATTTATTTTACCTCTTCCACATTTCTTGAAGAGACAAGGTCCAGAGCCAGCTGAAGGGTCTTTTTGCGCACTTCTAGGTCTGGGGTACTCAACACTCTGAGGATGTCCATCACTAGATCCTGAAAGAGTAACAAAATGGCAACTACTTCATTGCTTTAAATGCCTTCCTTTTCACACAAATATAATTTTCAGTCCCCAATGGTTTTCAAAGACTTTGTGGATACACAATATATAAATCTACTGTCAATCAGGCAAGATAACCTAGGCATTAGGAACTTCACAGCGCTCATTTAATAGTTCCTACATTACTTAAGAGTCTACCATGCAAGCTACATCATTAAACTTTACAATCAAACAAACACTTTCCATTATTAATTCTTATGCAGACAATAAAAGCAACAAAAAGCCCCTCAATGGACTGTTATGTTTATACAAAGAAAAAAAAAAAAGAGACTGAAAAAAGACTGAAACTTCAGAAGAACATTTCTGCATGCATCATAACACACAAAAGTTTGATTTAGGAAGGAAAAATCCTTCCATGAAGTTGCAGGAAAAGAGACAGCTCACATACCTGTAACACTCGTTCATGGGAGGGATGCTCCTTTAATTCAATTAACCGATCCAAAACAATCAGCTTCACATTATTATCGCTTTCTTTAATAATCAAATCTATGTAGCATTGGGCAGCTGCCTAAAAGGATAAAAGCCTATTTTTAAGTAATGGAAAAACTGGCAAGTTTCTGACAGAAATTCAGGAAAACAGACATTGTACATAACTATTAAAGCAATTATTCAGAGGACTGTCTTATTCTCTGATCAGTTCTAACAGAGAGTTTAAGAGAGCGTTTCATGTGTTGTTCAACCCTCCTATCACTAAAGCTTTTGCTCCTTGTAAGTATCAACATACAGCATACAGTACACTAAAAGCTACTGAAGCATCTGAAAACATCACTTTTATACCTTGATTGCTGTTGGTGCACTGGAGAGTGTAACTAGAGTACCTGCAGCTTCATACTTCACCGCAGGACTGGATGACTGCAGTAAGTTGTAGATGCAGCGAATAAAGCGAGCTCTCTCTGATGGATTTGCATGACAGACCTCGATAAGGAAGAAGAATGTAAAGTTGGCACAAAGGAAAAACGAAAACAGCACATCACATAGCTTAACTGCTCCTTTATCTTACAACAAAGAGAAAATTAAGCAAAAGATGACATCCTTTTCTGGGGATAAGAATTGTCATCCACAGTGGCAAAAACCTAATTATGAGAACCATTACAAAGCTATTCTTGAGAATACCATGCAATGATAGAAGGTCTTATAATCTCAGATCAAAAACAAGGGCACAGCCTCTACTAGATTTTCTAATAGATGCCCTCCTCATGTCTATGAAGAGCAGTCTGATAATGCACAGCAAATCAGATGAGACATACAGCTCTAGACCGTGCACACTTGAGCAGTTTGTTTCAAGAGACAAATCTTAATTCAGCTCTACTAAACAATGACATTTTCCTAACAGGGACTAAATGCTTCTCTCAACAATGTTCTACTGCTTTCAAAAAAACCTACTATAATCCAGTATGTGCAATTACTTTAAACATGCCACAACATTTTCCTTTTTACCTTATAAATTAGTTCCACAATAACCAACTGTAGTATGTCACCAAACGTCTGGACTTGGTCAATACATGTACTCAAATAGTCCAAAGCTCGATCCTACACAAACAGAAGGTAAATTATTTTCAATTTGTCTGATTTTTCTCACTGTATTTTAAATCAAGATGCATTTTACAAATTCAAAATACACACCAGCATATACTCAACCCTTCAACTTCAAATTTCAAAACAATTTACAGAATTATTATAAAGCTGAAGAGCAAATTAATCCGTTCTCTCTATAGATGGCAGAAAGACAAAATGGATGGTAGTCAGGCACAAAGGGAATTGTCTGCAGAGCAAATTATCCAAAATGCTACACAGTAATCAGCATTTTCTTTTCATGTGACTACGAAAACTGAGAACTAGTAGGTAACAGAGAGCTTCTCAGTCTTGTGAAGCTAACTTGGCAGCGGTAACTACAATTTTCAGCACCATCATATGTCTTCACCAAAGAAAGTGTTTTTTCCTCAACAAGAAAGCAACACTAAAGTCTAACTTCAACTTTTCATTTACCAAATATTCCATAAATTATTTAACACTACCATAACAGAGTTGGTTGTTTCTTTTTTTCATAACTATAAGTAGTCTATACAACCAATAAACTACTGGTTAGTTACCTAGTGCACTTTCAAGTATTTACACCAAGTAAGTTTCATGGAATCATAGAAGAGACCTCCAAGATCATCCAGTCCAACACATCACCCAGCCCTATTCAGTCCATGGCACTACGTGTCTCATCCAGTCTTTTCTTGAACACCCCCAGGGACGGTGACTCCACCACCTCCCTGGGCAGCCCATTCCAATGGCAAATCACTCTCTCTGTGAAGAACTTCCTCCTAATATCCAGGCTAGAGCTCCCCCAGTACAACTTGAGACTGTGTCCCCTTGTTCTATTGCTGATTGCCTGGGAGAAGAGACTGACCTCCACCTGGCTACAACCTCCCTTCAGGTAGTTGTAGACAGCTATGAGGTTAACCCTGAGCCTCCTCTTCTCCAGGCAAAACAACCTCAGCTCCCTCAGCCTCTCCTCATAGTGTTTGTGTTCCAGGCCCCTCACCAGCTTTGGCGCCCTTCTCTGGACACGTTCCAGCATCTTAACATCTCTCTTGAATTGAGGGGCCCAGAACTGGACACAGTACTCAAGGTGTGACATATCCTTACCTGATCTGCATGAATTAGCATCATAAATGCATTTCGTTTGCAGCTTGCGTCTTTCTCATTCACCAAGAAATCATGGATCAGTTCAGGAGCATCAGGTATAAGATGTTCAAAATTCCTTCAAAAAAACCCCAACCATCATTAGAAGTACTGGTAAGCAGTAGATGGTAAGGTTTAGGAGCATATCCTAAAGGCAAGTGTTTACCAAATTTCAAGAGGCACAAACCAGGGATACAAAGCTTTTATGTAGCTACTTGAAAATGAACAGACTCGAAAAAAAAACTTATCATGACAGCTAAGACATTACCCATCAACAATTTCTGCTTAGTAGTAACATTCAGCCACGCTGTTCACGCAACAGCTGCAATGATGTTTTGCAAATAACTGCTGTGCATGAAGAATGTCTTGTTTCAAATAAATGTATATAAACATATTGTTTAGGTGATCAAGTATTTGTCGAAACAAATAAATCTGCAGTATAAGGATCTCAGTCAGACTTGAGAAAGCAGCAGCAGTACCCATGCTTTTCCAAAGAAGTCCGTTTAGATAGAAACAAAAAAACCCCACAAATAAAAATCCCAAACCAAATACCACACCAGCAATTGAGAAATGTTTATGAGATCTCAAAAACTATCTACATTACTAAAGCTAGCCTTGCTTTTCTGCATCCACAACTTGAAATAGTTTCTAGCATTTACCTATAAATGGTGTAAATGGCCAGAACTGCATTTCTGCGCACATAGCTGTGACGGTGCTCCAGACACGCACGAATGGCTGGCATCAAAGGTTCCAACAATTCTGCTTCCTTCAGCTTACAAAGAAAACGGAGAGTAGAACCTCGAATAAACTCATTTGGGTGCTGAAGATCCTAAAATCAACAAGAAACACATCTGAAATGTTGGACTCTTCAGGCTAGTTTTTAGGCTCAGATGAACCCACTTGACAGCTTTTTTCCCCACATTCAGCTTTCCATGGTATGAGCTCTCAACATCCATGACAATACCTCACTGCCTTCTCATGAAATACCTTCTTAAAATACTGCTGCCTTGCAAGATTTAAAAACACACATTTCAGTGTAGTAAAACTTAAAAAGCCTGTGGGATTATCTTCTGCATTGCATGTGTCTTCTCCAATTACTAAGGCTGGGAAAGCCACCTTGCAAGCATTCCTGCATACTGGATACAAACCTCTGGTGTACATCAGTTCATCTGCTTCTGACCATTTCCAAAGAAGATGACAGGACTTACTACCTTTGGGAAGATGTGCCTCAAATATACCCCAATGTGGCTATTAAAAAAAACAGACTCCTTTTTATGACCCATGGATTGTTCAAAGACACTATGAAGACATCAATTAATTAACCCTCATGTTTTGGTGCTCCTTGGAAGCAAGGAGCACTAAATTTTTGTTAAGCCTTAAAAGAAAACATAAAAAAAATCTTTGGTAGTAGATCTGCTGTTTATGCACAATCATCCAGCTTTGAAGCACCGAGACCCACCAGGTAAAAAATGCTGACTAGAAACCATTTTAACATTCACTTTTTGTAGAAATCCAGTATAAGAATATAAGCAATGAAATAAACAATGGACTACCTTTCTGTATGCATCGCACACAAGGATCATTTCTTGCAAGAGCCTGCCATCTGGGGTGGTCTTGGGCACTATCTCCCAAAAGACAAGCAGCAGCTTTTTGATGGTATGATCTTGGAGCGGCAGGACAAAACGTATGATGGTCATCAGAAGCCCAGGTAGTTTTTCACCATTCAGAATCATAATGATCACCTTCTTCAACGCCTCTGTCTTCAACTTGACATCTCCTTTTTCTAGAGAAGGAGAAGAAGATGAAGTCAGAAAGCCTAAGACATCACCACTAGTTTAACAGGAATAGTCATGTTCAGTGTCCCCAGATACAAAGCCCCCCTGAAGCAGTGCAGTATGCACACCAAAAAAATTCACACCTTTACTTCTACTAGAAGGACAAAAAGGAAACAAGAGAAATTTAAAGAATAAACCGGGAGTCCAGACTTAATTCTAGGATTAACATGTTGGTATGAACCGAGTTCGACAAATTTCACAGCAGTTTCAATAGTCAAATTTAAACAGCCTTTTATGCCAGAATACTACAGTGAGCTCCGAAGTCATACATATACTAAATACTGACACCACTCTCTTGGTCAGCAAGGCAGAACAGTGCATAGAACAAGTGATAAGACACTCGCATATCAGGACTTTACTTTGAATCTGCCTTAGTCCAACCAAGTATTCTTCAAACAAAAAGACAAGAAAAGATTTCAGACTTTTTGCACAGACTGAGGCCGGGAAACCCAAACCACCTAAGACAAATACCAGGAAGTTTCTCAAAGGAGGAATGCACACACTGCAAAAATCAACAGAATAAATATCAAACTGACTTGTTTGTATCCTTTGAATCATTGCCCATTACTTGCCTAGGTCATTTTTTAAGCTGATTTCAGAAGGTGGTTCTGAATCCATCGGAACATTAATTAATGTGTAACAGACATTCTCTGCAGCAGTCATGGTTCTTGGTTACAGAAGTTTTTCTCAAATTAAGACTTTGACACAAATATCAGGCAACCTAAAAAACAAGTAAACAAAACCAGACCAAAGTTAACAAATTTTATTAGCAACACAAAAATGTCTTTGTAACTGCTTTAATGACTCAAAGGGATTGCTGGGTTTCTTGAGAAGACACATTCAAAAGCCTCTTCGATTTTCTGTTATTATAAAATATTCCTACTAGCATCCCAAAAGAATTTAAGAGCATGAAATTTATCAAAGATTTAAAAAAAAAAAAAAGTAAATGAAAGAAAACTTTCCAGTACTTGAGGAAATGTACAGGCATTTGAGAGAAGCTGAGCAGATGCATGTAGCAGCCTTTCCTTTCCTTCATTTACTCCTGACTCTGGTATTCCCACTATCCTTCTTGCAATCCTGTGCCTCTGCGGGCACCTGCAAAATCAGCTAAAAAAACGTCACAAGGAGGGAAAAAAAGAAATAAAAAAAAATCTTTTTGACGACAGACCCATGCCCAGCCTGGTTAAAAGCACTGCCCCACTGAGGAAAGAGAGAGGAGGTGGGCCACAGTTGTAGTATTTGAATGAACATTTGAGACACTACACGAGCTGATATTGTGTCCAAAGTCCCTTTTCTCATCAATGGGCACCTCAGGCTGAACTTGCAGCAAGCAAGTTGTGCTAACTTGGGCTGCATCCTCTCTCTACACAAGAAAATATAACAACTAAAAAGTTACTACGACTACTACCCCCAAAAAGTAATTGAGTTTTTCTGAAGATGCTTCTGTCACGAATTCTGTATTTTTAAGGGTTAGATCCTTCAAACTTGTTCTTTATAAATAGCTGCATCAACAGCTCCCAGTCATTTTCAGAAACACGACTGTTTTCTTGCCTCAGCACCAGCTTTTTACATACTTTTTTCCATGCTGTTACTCAGAACTCCAGCCTCAAAGCCCTGCAGCTAGCACCTTCATCTCTAACAACTCACATGGACCACAAAGTAGATCTTCGTAAAAAGTAGACCAGGTATCTTTTACTCATACAGAGACGTGAAATGCTCAGATTCTCTCAACAATCACAGCAGAAAACCCTCCACCAAGTCTTCCTCCTTCAAAGGCAACGATGCCTTAAAATCGCAACTTAATCCAACAGACAATCCCCACAAACACAGACTTCGCCAACAATAACATTTCTGAGCACCTGTATAAGGAAATTGCAAGCTACACAGTTCACACAAGATAGGAAGACAAAAAGCCATGCCCGCTCTACGTTCCTGGAAAGCCTCGTCAACTGGAGCACCTTAGGAATCCAAACCCAAGCATCGCTTCATTGCTGCAGAGCTACAGCACAGAATGTGAAAACTACAAAATTCCAAGTAAATCTGCACCCAGATTAGAGATTTTCCCCTTAATTTTCCTGGTGACTACTTTTTGCTCAAAACGCCTGGCATTTCTAGCTACCAGTTAAAACTTAAAATATTTAAGACATTCAGAGCCCACACCACCGCAACACCACGGCATATTTGTGGGAGCCATGCCACAACGGCATCAAATCCACAGGCCCACGGTCCTCCGTTAATAGCGCCGGGAGTTCGCTTGAGAAAATCAGCAGGAAGACGCCGGCGGGGCCGGGAGGCCTAAGGCCTCCCAGCTGCAGCAGAACAGCGGCGGCTCCACCATGGCCCTGACGGCCTTGCGCTCCACGCAGTGAGGCTGCTGCTCCCCCGGCGCAAGGCTCCATACCCGGTGGAGCGGCGGCCCGGTGCGGTCGAGTCCGGCCCGGTGCGGAGCTCTGCCTGCGGCGCTCCCGCTCCGGCGATGGCTGACGTGGAGCCGCTCCCTCCTCAGGCCACATCGATAGTACGGCGGCCCTAGAGGAACACGCCTCTCAGCGGCGTGACAACGCGAAGGGGGCGGGACCCTGCCCCTGGCCCCGCCTTTTCCGCCTCGTCATGCGTGAGGGGAAAGTGAATGCGCCGGCAGCCACGAGGGCGGCAGGAGGGACTTCCGCCTCTAACGGCACGGAGGCAGCAGGGTGGGTGCCGAAGCACTCGGGCAAGCGGGTTTGGGGTGGAGGTGGGACTGCTGGTGCCTAGGTTCACCGTGAGCTATCAGTGCTAAGGCCAATGGCATGCTGAGATGCGTTAGGAAGAGTGTATCCAGCAGGTCAAGGGAATTCTCCCCTGTACTCTGCCTTAGTGAGGTCAGATGTAGAGCACTGTGACCAGTTCCGTGCTCTCCCGTGCAAGAGAGGGAGTCCAGCAGAGGCTATGAAGATGCTGAGTGGAATGCAGAGAGCAGGGACTGTTTAACCTGGAGAAAAGATGTCTGAAAGGAGATCATCACAACACGCATCAATATCTGAGGGGCATAAGTCAAGAGGATGGAGCCTCAGGCACAAAATGGAATGGCTAAAGTTTCACCGAAACATAAGGGAAAACTTCTTTGAGGGTGCTGGAGCACATTTCTTTGAGGGTGCTGGAGCAGTGGAAGAGGCTACCCAGAGAGACTGTGAAGTCTCCTTCTTTGGAGAGATTCGAAACGTGTCTGGACACGTTCCTGTGCAACCTGCTTTGCAAGAGGGTTGGACTAGATGATCAGCAGAAGTCTCAGTCCCCACCATGGTGGGTTTCTATTAAAATAAATAGGAGGGAAAAGGCTATTATTCATTTCTATATATTGTAATAGGAGAAAATGTTATTTAAAAGCTGCTGTCTAGTGCTTAGACCCCAATATATGGCCCTGATAGCACTATTTTTTATATATTCATGACTGACCTAGTTACATGGATTCAACACACTATTGGAAGTCTGTTCAAAACAGCACCATGCTTTATTCATTAATAAATACAAATTGCAAATTTTAGGCCCTTTTTCAGAGAAACACATTGAGCAGGATATCAAGCCCCTATATGAGTCCACTCCAAGTTGTTTCTTACCTTTTCAGAATGTTCATTAGTCAGAATGATTCTATTACAATGCTCCAACACAGAAACTTGCTTAAATATAGTCACAGCCATTTTGCACCAACTGATTTGGCTTCCCTGCCTGGTCTCCCTTAGTTGTTCTCAGACACTGCTTGATTTGGCTTCACTGCAAACACACACTAGGTACCTTCAGTCCTGGTGCAGTGGAAGCTGAAGGGAAAGAACCCTAGGGAGCCTGTTCAAGAGCAATGCAGAGACTCCATAGCTCAGGGGTTCTGTAATGGGTATTATCTGTGCTTCTCTCTTACTTCAGTTTAGGCCACTAGTGTGCTAAAAGCCCTTTGCTACCTCTTGGCTGGTGGCTTTCAAAAAATAAAGCAATACAATTCAGTTCCAAACAAGCTGAGGTTTACTGAAGTGGAGAACTCAAAGCCAAAACAAAAGCTGTTTGGCAGCTTCATGCTTCTTCAGCGTGCAATGCGTCTGGTAAACATTCAGTTGTGAATGTCTTTTCAAGTCAGGTTTGAGACAATGACAAAACAACATAGGGAAACATGCTGCATTCTATCTGTTCTACACCTGTTTTGTAGAGTTGTGGCCATTCTGAAGTCCTCTCCCTTCAACAGTTTCCAAAAGCACCACATTTATATACAGTAAATAAATGCTCACACTGACAAATGGTCAAATCGATGGATAGCACCTTGATTTGAACGGTTGTTTTTTCAGATTAAAAAACCCAAACCCACAGCAGATTCCAAGAAACTGTTTTATTTCCACTTGTCCTTACAAGTTAAAGACAGTATGCTTTTCATTAAAAAACAGTATCATGTACTATTTAGAAAATGATTACACCTTTCTTGTCAAAGAAAATACACCCAATTATGACCTCCTGTCTACCTTTTAAGGATAGGTGGGTTGGTTGGTTTCCTTTTTAAGCGTAATCCTCAAAGTATTGGCAGAAAATGCATATAGGTGAGGATAAAGTTACCAGCAAATGGATAATCCTTCCTGTATAATTAGATATATGTTGACACAGAGGAAGTCATCCACCAACTAGTGCTCCATCGGCTCCTCTGCCTTTTCTGCAGGTTCATCAGCAGGTGGAGCAGGCTAAAAGAGAAAAAAAAAATATGTTACAGATGGGCAGAAAACAACACTTCAGGAATCTCCTTTATCCTGGATTGAGCATCATGGGTACATCAATGCAGCTCATCTCAACAAGCAGCTTACACATGAATGTTATCCAAAAGGAAGCATGAAGCAGAACAGAGCTGGTCACTCATTAGGAGACTAAAGATGCATCTTGGGGCAAGCATGACAGTTACATGTAGTCAATTCTGTTGCAATAAAATGAAAACCAGAATTTGATCGCAGATGAGCAAAGACAGGACTTTGGAAAGGCCTATCACCAATTCAGCATAAACTGACGTTAATAAGCCTCTTAGTCTCCAGCTAAGTTTATATGGTTTTCATGTGCTCACTACACACCTCAAAATCACACTCCTAAATCTCTACCACAATAGTTGAGAAGGTTAAAATGTTGTAACATAAGTCATGCTTCACATAATGCTGTCTTTCAATGAAGCCTACTTAAATCTAAACCATATACCTTTCTTTGTGGTCTCTCCTCAAGTCCTTCTAGGAATGGTGCTACATCATCATCATCATATATGGTAAATTCCATGTCTTTGCCAACAATTCCAATGGAAACATTCTGTTAAGCAAAATTGTGAAAGAAGTGAGAAGCATTTTTGTGCAAATCACTCTGTGGCTTTATAGCTTTTCCCTGTGAAACAGGTAAACGATTCCTCCCATCACAAAAAGACTCACTGTGTCCAGGAAAAATGAGAATTTTCAAAGACTCTCCTTTGGCAGATTGTACTAGAAAAGGAAAGGGGCAGACTGACTCCCTGCAAAAGCTCTCAAAACCTTCTAAGACACTTATCAAGTCTTTCCATTTGTCTTTCCATTTTTTGTCTTTAATAATATACATATTTTTTTCAAAACTGTATCTTAATTTTGCATTTTCACTCATTTTAAGAGTCTGAAAAGTCAAGGTGGGCCAAGAGTAAACAAATTAAACATGTCAAAGGGCAGAGCAACTACAAGCAGAACATCATCTAGTGGATACTCTTTGAATTTTCTTGTTCAACTGTTCCTCAATTGTCAGAATTTTCTGCAACTTTTTGATGCTGGGGATACTGACTGTGCTTACAATGCAAAGTTGCAATTCTAGTTGTGTGTGATGTTATCTTCAGCAGTGATCGAAGTTTAAAATCATAGAATCATAGGACGGTTTAGGTTGGAAGGGACCTCAAGGATCATCCAGCTCCAACCCTCTGCCATAGGCAGGGACACCTCCCACTAGAGCAGGCTGCTCAAGGCCTCATCCAGCCTGGCTTTAAACGTCTCCAGGGAGGAAGCATCCACAACCTCCCTGGGCAACCCATTCCAGTGTCTTACCACCCTCACCGTAAAGAGCTTCCTCCTAACATCCAGTCTAAATCTCCTCTCTTCCAGCTTAAACCCATTCCCCCTTGTCCTGACATTACTAGACCTTGTAAATAGTCCCTCCCCAGCCTTCCTGTAGGCTCCCTTCAGATACTGGAAAGCAATCAAATTAACAATCTTCTTTAGTGAAAGTACTATTTCTGTTAAGAAAATTAAATCTGATAATTAAAGAAACAGGAGATAACAACACATTAGATTAAGATGATCCTGTCTATCAGTAATCAGCTTGCAAATTTTGGTGAGAGCCATAATTTACATGATCTTTTTTCCATGGTAATTTCTCCTAACAAGGGCAGTAAAAATTCTTGCCAAGAACACTTAGCATTTACCTTGGTGGTGAGGTCCTGTTCAGCAGGAAGAGTCTCTCTCAGAGCACGTAGTCCATGTTTAACTAGCTCATTAAGATTACCTTATAATGAAATCAGAAAGACAGTTATTAAATGTATGGTGTATCTCTAGACATGCTTCCCACTCCTAGCTAACAACTACAAAAACACCTTAGCTAGCTTGACTTCCAGAACTCCTCAGGTATTTTAGATACAGATCAGAGCTGGCTATGGAAGTATGCCTTGAGAAACTAGCCCCTCTCTACATTTAAGGTCGAACGCATCTGGTTTTGGCTCCTCCCCTGCCTCCACTTCAGTGATAGTTACACTTTTTTTTGTCCAAGAAGCCATTCAGTAGCCTCCTCATCGCCATTTTACAGAAAAATTAATTCACCATTTTGAATGCACCACTTAAATAATTGCCTTTACATGCTATCCCTGCTTTGAAACAGAAAGAATTGGTTGCTGTTGGGGCAGAAGCTTGTATATTTCTTTCTGCTTTTCTGATCTTCTCTTGTCATTAGATGCAAGAGGAATCAAGATGCTAGACATGAACTTTTATATAATTTTCCTTTGCCTTCATGTATGTTTACCCTTATGCCAAACTTGGCCCGCTAAATTTATCTTCCTACCCTACTAAATGCCAAACAACCGAACGGTAGCATAAAAGCTGCATAACCGCTAAACAGCATTAGATAGACAGGGGTTCATTACTCACACTCAGCAAACTCAGTCATGTGTCTCTCCAAGTAAGTTCGTGCTGACTGTGATCGAGCACCAATGGACATGGCTTTGCAGTCAAAGTAGTTTGCAGAGGGGCAAGTCTGGAAAATGTGAGGACCCATATCCTACGAAGAGAGAAAAAAATCCACAAAGCATAAAACAGATGTATAAACTCATACCAAACCTGCTGCTGGAACACGTATTTCCCAAACCACAGTTGTGCTTCATGATGCACCATAAATGCATACATACTCAAGTATTTTGTACTGCTTATACACTGTTCTTACACAGTTCCTTTAAAGCTATTGCAGAAAACAACAAACAAAAAATTTAAATCTATGTTTAGATTTAGTTCACTGAAATGTTGTTTAAGTCTGAGCAGGATAGCTGGCAAGAAAACTGCTTCTTTCTCTGTTTCAGAAACTGTACTGTGCTTATGTATGCTTCCCACTTCATGGCTTGCAGTAGATTCTTTACACATATTCCAACTTATCTGCACAAAAGTAAAAACCTGCTCTAGATTTTACCATGCCGTGCAAGATGGCAGTTTCCCATAATCTTCCTTATGTCAAAAATCTTAAGCCCAGAGATACTGTGTGATGCATTAAGCAAATTGTTGTAGTTAAACAAGGGAGAAGCTAGTAATGATTTCCACACTCGTTTTTTATATAAAATATTTAAAACAGTAGTGTGTAAAGCTCCTTAACCATTAGTAAAATAATTAGTCATCACAGGGTCAACATTTTGATCCCTTAAAACACAAATATAATTTTTGCATGTTAAAAGGTTTTTCCTTTTTGCAAATGCACACTTGGTAAGTGTAGGTAGGATTAGCTATTAATAAACGTTTTTATAGGTTATGTTTTAGGATAGAGAAAATTATTTCCTTATCCAGCAAGGTTTAATGAGTATCTTTTCCTTCTATCTTCCCCTCTTAACATGTATTTGTTATGTACAATTGCATTAAGCACATATTCTTTTAGCCCAGTAGTAACTAGCAGAGCTTACTTACATCATAACCTGCGATGAGCAGTCCTACCCCATACGGTCTTCTGCCGTAACGCTGCGTTGGTATCTGGGTTTCTTACCTAACTTAAGGAAATAATCTCAAAAGAACATGTTCATTGCCCCAGACATTTTCCTAAGCCAAGCAGTGATGCAATACAATCTCTTCATAGTCTTTGAAAACCTTTTCACCGTGTGAAGGCTGGGTTCAAAGAAATAAATGTCAGGACTCATTTGGAATACTGACTTCTTGTTCATCCAAAGGTGAAGAAACTGAAGAGTTCATTCAACCAAGTAACAGAGAGTTCACCTAATGCTGCAGAGCCTCATCTCATTTCTTATCCCCCTGAATTTTCTCCTAGGCACCCAGTAACAGAACATGAAGCCTCTGCTACAGTCCATGTGAGACAGAATTTGTCACAGAAACCTGAGTAAGCACCTATGATCCAGTAAAGGATCATTTTTTGACCAGTGCAGTCATGTTTCTTCTCCCTGCTCCAGAGGCACAGGGCTGTGGAACAGACAAACAGTGCTATGTTAAATGCTGTATATCACTTGATGGATTCTCTACCAGTTCAGTGAATGTTAGGGGATATTCTCTGAAAGAATACATGAGCAAATTAAATAAAGAAAGATGAATTTCGAGTTTACTTTTTCCATTTAACACAACTTTTAAGCTGAGAGACATCAAAATCATTTTTACATACAAACACGTGAAAGTAAAAAGCTATAAAAGCATTACAAACAAAGGATACTGCTTCCAATTAGTGACACTAGGCGAGAAACTGGAAGAGGTCTATCAAACACAAACCTAGAATCCAGACACTCCTGACGCATGAAATTGCTAGGAGGAAAGAGAGGAAATAAAAAGCAAAAAACAACCGAAATCAAAGCAATGCACAGATCGAAGTCACAGTGAATTTGTGTCTCATTATTTGTCCATTAAGGTAAGTATCTTTTTGTTTCAGCTCTGCTCACCGCGAAAAAGGGTCAAAGGCATTACATAATTTCATTTCATCATGACCTGTAATTGTCACTGAGAAAGCTGACCACACATTTGACAGGGTATTACATTATTTCAGCTATACAAATACAAAGAAGGTAGAAGTTCATGCAGGCAACTGACAAATCATCTGGAAAAGAGCCATGGTTAAATGGCTACATTTCTTTGCAACCTTACAGCAATTAGAATTTGTTATTCTTCCAATGTCTCTTTTGTCCTTTCCTATCAAAGTGACAAACACTCCTACTTCTGTATACATTTACCTCATACGATGAAGCTCTGTGGCCAGTAAGGAGAAAGCAATTCCCTCTGAAGGTGTCACCAGGTATAGCTGTAATAACTTTCTTCTATGTGTGTACACTGAAACCACTGCTAGAGGGAATTAAGTGATGTACTTTCTCAGGCTGCTTGGAAACCCCATCACGCTGAGGAAACCAGGCAGGACTTTTGCTAGTAACAAAACCAAGGAGCAAAATTTGGAGTTGAAAACTGTAATTCTGCCCAATAGTTAAAAACCTGCAAGAATTTCATGCTACAGTCTTTGCCATTGTACAAGAGAGCAGTAACTCCAGACTAATCCTTAGCTGGCCGTAAAATTTCATTCGCAATAGCCTACAAATGAACTTTCACTCATTGTTGCAGAACTCTGTGTGTATGTCAACAACTAAGATACTCACCACAAGAGTCTTGCATCAGCAGTAAGTCCAGCAATTGAGATACCAATATGGTTGTCAACGTACAGGATTTTCTTCTGATGAGCTGCCAGCTCAGACTGTGCTCTCTGTGCATAAAAGGAGAAGGCTATGTGGCAGACTTAACAGTTTGCCAAACACTGTGAAGAAATCTGCTAACATTTATAGCAAGAATTGAGTATGATACTGAAACAATAACAATAAGAAGTCATTATATATTTGCAAAAGAAGGCAAGAAATTTCCACTTTGGTAGGAAATGGTCAGAATGAAAGAGCAGACATGCACTTTGGAAAGAGAAATAGTTTTACTACTTAATAACTAGATTTAAAAAGAGAGAAATATCTTTTACAGGAAAAAAAAACCCCTTTCACTCATTTCCTTCATTTTGTGTAAATCTGTTTTGCATAGGTACTAGAAATATTTATAGCTCTATACTGGTACTCAAGCAAAAGGAAGCTGAGATTTGATTTACATTTTGCACAAAAACTCAGACTGCACAAAACTCATTTGCCAAACCAAAACTTTACTGCCAACGTTACAGTCCTGAGAACAGTTTTGACTGACGTTACCTTGAGAGCAACCAGCACAGCATGTGTTTTTGACTTCAGCCCCACAGTAGCTGAGCCTTGTTTTACAGCTTCCATGGCATACTCTATTTGATGAATTCGGCCCTACAGAATAAAAATCAAAGGTAACAATTCTGAAGTTAATCCTCTGTATCAATTTCCAATGTTTTTTGATGTTCAGAACAGGTATGTTTACTGCCTAGCAGCTTAATCCCACAACTAGACAACTTCCTCAATTATCTTCTGCAAATGCATTACCATTAACCAACACAATCTGGTCATCTCGGAGCTACTCATTATTGAGTACAATGAAACTAGAAAATAAAACATTTTAACAACTCCAAGACTTTGGTCACTGTCTTTACCGGAATCAATGTTTGACCCAATACGAAGACAGGACCTGCAGCTTAAGTTGGATGTTTAACTTTTGAGTTTCCTGAAGAAATGAGTCTTACACAATTGTTGTGTCTCACCATCCATTCTCTAATAACTTCTGAACATGTTATTAGTCAACTGCAGCAAAGCCTGAAGGAGGAGCAGAGGTCTTAAAGACAGTTAAGTCCCCACAAGTTCTGCAACTTGTCCTTTTAATGCAACCACTGAGAGCAAAGTAGTTGATTTTCTGCACTCTACTTGGCCAGCCTTTGTCGAGCAGTCAGCATGCCCACTGTTACTCTGCAAGTACTGGAATTGCTAACCACAGCTGCATTCTACTAGTTATGGAGTGGAATACTGCAGCTTCTATAGTAAAATTACAAGCTTTATACATGGCATCTCTTCAACAGGGATGTCGGGGACCGTTTCAATTTAGAAAAGGAAGATCTGTGAATTCATAGTACAAAAATCAGCATCTCAGATTCCATACCATAGGTGACCATATGGGTACAGTCATTCAAATATGGGTCTTACAAGGTGGTCAGTTGCATGCACATAAGCAGGTGCTGTTATGTCACACTTGAAGTAGTCAGCATATTCTCATTTAAGCATTAAATACTGACTTGCAACAATTTGGGTTTGTTCTGAACAATCTGAATACAGCAAAGCTCTTAATAACAAAAGAAAGTTCTTCCCAATTGTAGACTAAACAGCTCCGTTCCAGTATTAGCTAGGGAATGAAAGATGAACTGATCTAGTAGCAGCCTCACATGGATGAGATCTAAGCTTAGCTTCATGCTTTTTCATAGCTTACTAGCATGTTTATTCTAGGCCTGCAAATTGATCATACAATGGTTTGGGTTGAAAGGGATCTTCAAGATCATCTAGTCCAACCCCCAATGATGATAGTGTCTATTTTGTATCTCAAAAGTACATTTGGAAAGCAACTGCCTTAAGTACTTTGAGACACCAAGGCCCACCTAAGTAAGCACCATATACAAGAACCTCAGAAAAGTGCTTCTTGCTTTCCAGAAATCTGAAGGAAGCAGCCAATAGCGAGCTTTAGGCACCTGAATACAACCAATACTACTGTGATACCGCGGCTCCAAGAGCAAAAAGCAAGTAAAGAGCCAGTCAGCAAGTTCGTAAAGATTTTACCTGTGGGCTCCAAACTGTGACATCATTGTCATACTGGTTGCGGAACTGGAATGAACAAAATAAAACTCATTAGTATAGCTAATATGCTGGCAGAAAGAGCATTCCAGGGGGGAGTTGTGGTCCACTTTCTTTGCAAAGCTTTTCATACTAAGTATTTGTTCCCAGGCCTGAAGCTGGGGCTCGTTGTCTAGTCAAAATTCTTTTCGTTTCGGAGCAAGAGTGTCCACTCAGTGAGTGACACATGCTGCAAGTCCCAGAGCAGCAAGCCCGCTGCCTCAGCCTCGGATACAGTGAGAGGAAGCAGCAAGAGCAAAAAGGCGAGATTCCTGTGCTGTCTTCGTTCCCTGCTCAGTCTACCCGGCTCTTCGCCAGGGATAACGATGCTGCTTTTCCCATCCGATCCCTTTCGGGGCAGCCGCGCAGCCATCACCCGCCTCTCTGCAGCGTCACGCCGGGCCGGGCCGAAGGGGTCGCGCCCCCCCGCCACTGCCGCGCTCCCACGCCAACCTGCCCGGACACCGCCTGCCCCGCAGAGTACAGTGAGGCCGCCCCCTTCCCCGGGCAGGCACGGGCCCCGGCAGTGAGGCCCAGGCCCGGCATCGGCCCGCGGCGAGCCCGACCCCGCGTGGCCCGGGAACTGCTTACTCACGGCCCCATTTTCTCCTTTTCGCCCTCCCTCTTTCTCCCAGTTCGCTCCGCAGCCCGGGCCCGGAGCGCGGATATGCCCAGCCCCGAACTAGCCCGTCTCGACTGCCCCTCACCATTCTCTTTCCCCCGACAGCGATGCGGGCTCCGGAGTGGCGAGGGGGGAACTACTCCGGCAGCGATCGCTCTGGGCTGGCGCCGACCAGGCAGCGCTTCCTGCACCTCGAGTCATCGAGCGAGACTCGCTCCGCCCCTGCAGCGGACGGGCCGGTCCGGGGCGCACGCGCGGGGCCTCGACTCTCGGTGGCGGCTGCGGGAGCGGCAGTTTGGAGTCCACGGATTGTCAGGGGGTTGTGCGCCTATTGCCTGCTCACGGGCCATTCTCTGGAGCCGTCAGCTCTGTCCCGTGTGTCGGTGCCTGCTCTGCTGTGCAGAGCCTCTCAGGGAGTGTCAGCGTGAGGTCCCTGTGCCCTACAGAAATGCTTTGACTTGAGGAAAAGCTGCAGTCTGCAGTCCCAAAGTAATTTACTGTTACTACTCAGACTCCAGGTTAGCCGCTTCGTTGTCTCCGGGAAAGTTGTGGCGTTTCAAGCGGCTGCAGATGCAGCACTGACGTCAAACGACCTGCGTGCGATGAATAGCATTTTCTTTGTGCTTTGGGAAAAATCCCGCTTGTGCTCCGTGCAGGACACAAAGGGAGCACAGCAACAAGCACAGCAGCTACAGCCGTCGTTAGGAGCGTGGCTGAGGTTCTATGAAAAGCTTGGCTAGGGTAGGGGTACGTAGGGATTAGCTCAATCGCAGTCGCGCTTCAGAAACGGATCACCCCCGCCAGCCTCTGGAGCTACTTCTGAAGCAGCCGCTGCCGAATCGTTAGCGGGCCGCGCTGCACCGGACAGTCGGAGGCGTGCTGCAGAACCAGCAACATCAGCTGCGCACTCCTTTCCCCTCATTTTTTCCACGCTGAGGCAAAATCCGTTGCTGTCAGGAAAAGGGTGGCTGTGGAGCGTACACGTCGCACCAATCTTGTGTAGACAGCGAGCATGTGGATGGGGCCTCGCTTCAGAAGGCTGGAGTCCAATCCTACCTGCTCTAAACCCATAGCAGAAGGTTTTGATGCTGTTATGTCAGTCGTTGCTGCTTTATCATAAGCATATGGCGTATTAAGTGATGTTCTATCCCAAAATGCAGATAAATTCCATAGTGTGTCCCATCTAACAAGGCTTACGAGCTTAAGCAGTACAGGGTGGAAACAAGAAACAATCGAAAACAAAAAACAAGCAAAAACAACTCCGGAAGAAACAAAAACAGTTTGGTAGGAGTAGAGTAACAGTCACTGCTAATCAGATGTATCAGACTGGAAATCCTCATATAGCTGTTTTGGAAAAAAAAAGGGTACAGGAAGTCTTTGAAATAGCATAAAGCTAAATAAGCACTATTATGAATCACAGTTGAAAAATATTGCTGCATCTTAATCGTAGCTAAGATGTAATTAAATTTCTAAAGGGTTCTCTTTGCTCTCATAAACTACAAGTACTTAACAAAAAATAACTGCTTAACCAGAGCTCTTGTTTTGGACAGTGTAAAATATCGTCAGAATTGAAAAGTGGGTTAAAAAATCCTTTGTAGGATGGTATGGCTCAAGCATTAAGACAGATAATCAATGAATACCATATTCGTGTGGTTTATTTTTTTAAAACAAATACCCAGCTGCTGAAGTCACAGGCATTAAAGACAAACTAGTAGGCTGTCACCTTTGGATTACTGTAGGATCAGTGAGATGTTTTTCTTACCACTGGAGAATTAACCCTTTTTTCCTGGAATGGGCTACACTGTTGTCTAGGGGGAAAAAAAAATCTAAACAGACTAATTTAAATAATCTAACTTACTTTGTTGTTTTTAATCTTTCTGATTGAGAAACATTCAGATGATTTGAAATTACCTGTGTTTTTCAACATGGTTTGGTGTGCACTGCCACAGGATACATAAACATTTTATTAAGTGAGCTGAACAGCTTTCAAGTTCCACTGATTTCTGAGTAAATATTCCCGCACTCTTTGTTGTAATTCCATTCTGTAATAACTTCCTACTGCAATAAGAGACTCCCTTAAGATCTGTTTACTCCACCTACAGCAACAGAACAATAGAGAGATATTTCCTCTCTTTTGGCAGAAGTATGTTAGTTTTGATAGAGCACTGAACTATGCCAAGACTCTCTGTTGTTCTGAATGCATACAGCAAGTAGGGTTACAAACTATGATGATTTCAGTGACCGAAAGGCAGGATTTGTACAACTTCATATGGAAAATTGGGAAGAGGTGTATAAATGAGGAACTTCTAGAAAGTAGATGAACTATTGTTTGCAGTTATTAAATAAAAAGTATTTTCCTCAGTATTTTTTCCTTTATTATATTGGTAGAAAAAGATATTCCAAACCAAACTAACCAGATGTCCAGCTATTAAAAACTGATTCTAAAGCAAGCTCATTCAGATCGTGTGACAGCAGGCAGGGTGGCATGGAATCGTGTTCCAGCTGCTCTCCAGTGCCTCAGGCAGCACAACTGTTACCCTATTCCCAAGGCATCAGTGCAAGAGGATGCCAGCAGCAGGAATAATCTCCAGAAAGGGGAAATGCTTACCATGGAAGGAAGTAATTCACTTCCTTCTGAATGCTCCTGCTTGCCCTTTAGGCTTGGTATGTGCCCTCTGTGTGCCGGGCTAAAGCCAGTAGGTTGGTAATGTATTTCCAATTTCATCTTAGTGCATTGGTGTTAAAAAATACCCAGCTTACTCCTCATTTGAACTGAGACCTAATACTTAATTACAGAATGAGAGAAAGGAATGAACAAGGCAAACCCAGATACCTCAGTTTAGATAACAAAGGCATCAAATAAAAAAGGAAGCATTTTCCATAAATTTTGCCAAATACAGAATCATAGAATCAACCAGGTTGGAAGAGACCTCCAAGATCATCCAGTCCAACCTAGCACCCAGCCCTATCCAGTCAACTAGACCGTGTCACTAAGTGTCTCATCCAGTCTTTTCTTGAACACCTCCAGGGACAGTGACTCCCCCCACCTCCCTGGCAAACAGTTACTGAAATCAGTGAGGTTTGTGGTTTGTCAGTTATTCAAAGTTGCTAGAAAATTTGTATGAAGGCCTCAGATGACAGTTTCAATAAAATTTAAGTGATGTGTAAGCATTGTGTTGAACTCTGCACCTAGGAAAATGTCACCCTTGCGATATTTAATGGTGGTGGCCTGAACAGAATGATCTGACAGTTTTAGACAGCTTCATAAAAGATAAAAATCCACATGACAAAAGGCTGTGGTAGCACAGACAGAGTTGATAGAAACGGCAGGGAAAAAACACTGCTGAGTGACCACAATTCTTGAAACTGCTGTTCTCTCCAGGACATTCTATGAGGCATAGATGAGGCAGTGTAGGACACAACTTTAAGCTGATTTTGCCACTGCTATATCTGATCTGTTGCTACGTATCTACATAACTATTCCGATTATCCATATCACAACTTATTAATTTTATAATACTAAAAGCTATAGGGAAGTGCATCAAATGTTTTCTTTGATAACAGTCCTAATGCCAGTATCAAGATATGCTTGCACATTTCTGTGGGAGGTTTGAATCAATACAAAAAGATTAAAGAAATACACATGTAATTTCAGAGAAAAAAAATGAATGAGAAGCAGCAATCAAGATACAACATCAAGAAATCACACTACAGAACACTACAAGACTGAACTGTAAAGCTGTCTTCACATTAAAATAATCTGCTTATAAAGCATCTGTGTTAGGAGAAAACAGTACTTTTTCACTTCTAATTTCACAGTTGGCAACCTCATAATGGAGATCATTTCAGAAAAATGAGTACGCAGTTGTTGGCTCTACAAAATACGCTCAGTAATGGTCAAATTAAATGTCAGGAATTATCAGGAAAGAGAACAAAACAAAGCATTTCTATGCCACTGTACAAATTCGTACTTCATCTGACTGCATTCAAACTTGAATACTGGCTGTGATTTCTGTTTCCCACTTTACAATGATGTGGCAGTACTGAAGGCACTGGGAAAAGTGGAAGATATTGTTCAAATTATGGAATAGCTTCATATAAAGAATGACAGTAAAGAGTACAAGTCTTCAGTCTAAGTAACAGATAAACAAGGAAAGTTGAATGCTCACCAAATCACAACTGAGATGCTGAATAGATAACTTCTGTCTGACCACCAGCACTGGTATTGGGTGTCATTAAAAGCAGCAGGTTTCAGCAATGGCAGTGTGGTACTTTCTGATCCATGTCATACCTGTGCTGTGAAAACCTCTGCATCTGAATACATTGTGGTCTTCTGGTCACATATTGAGAGAGCAACTGCACAAATTCAGGGACAAAACTTTTAAAGCCATCTCGAAATACTGCTGATACAGTGTTGGCACCAAATGTAGCAGTGAAAAAACCTCTAACCTAAACCATGCATATACAGCCTCAGGAGAAATTAATGATACTATTTTGTCTATGTTATGTTTCCATCGTAGTTATAAACAGCATCTGACATCTGAGTGATGACAGGCATTGCTCTGCAGATATTAATACACAGGAACTAAAAGGCAAGGCCATTATGCCTCCTATTCTGCTGATTCACTAGAAGAAGCAACCTTCCACAAGTCCCCTTTTGAGATACCACTCACCATCAATCTCTGTTAATCTTGTTTTGCGTAGAGTTTTTTGGTAAAAGGTTGGCTTCACTGGGGTCAGTGGTAAGGCTCCCAGGGACCGCGTGCTCTGTGCTATCTAGGCACATCAGACTGCAAAAGGAGAAGGAAGAAAACAGTTGTGCCAGAGTAAAAGACAGCATCTCCATTCCACCAGAGAAGGGAAAAGACAGATCCCAGGGAGATGGCGCTACTCCTGTCAGATGAACCAGTGATTGCTCCCAAGCAGCAGTGCTATTACTGGTGAGCAAGTAGGAAAGGGCATATTACTGTGACACTCCAATATCCTACTTCAATTCCGGCCTGTATTTCATGACTCAAGCAATGTACCTTCTTGCAACATATATGTAGAGACAAATTCACTTAGGTATTATTGCTACTTATTTCTGGGACCTGTAATTTATTTCTTTGTTTTTTTTTCTGAGTGAAGAAGCATTCCCATGTAATATAAATTGTACAAGAGAAAGCTATTTAGAGCAGTAAGTTGCATGCTTAGAAGTTATGATTGAAACAGTGTACATAGTATTTTCTGACTCATCAAAAGGTATCTGGAGAGCTATTATAATAATTTATGGGAGTAATAGGAAATGTGTTATTAGAGTTCTTTGAAAATCTGTTAAGCTTTTTATTTCAGTGAAAAAGAATGGCAGCTCTTTTAAGTTTCTGAAAAGATTAGCTTAAGTGTGCATATAGCTGCATAAACTCTCTCATATATATGAAATGCTACTGTTGATTTATGTTGTTGGAATTGTTTTTGACTGAGTATTCCTGAATCAAAACCAAAGCATTATCAAACATTCAGCAGGGGATATGTAACATTTACAAATGATGCAGAAGTTCCTGATTGATACTATATCAGTTAAAGTAGTGAGGATGTTTTTCAAAATGTCTGTGAAAGAAGGAGGTATAACTGTCAGCAGAGATTGGAAATAACAGACAAGAGTGATGCAGAAATAAGGCCTTTATATTCCATGAAACCACTAATGGATCCCATTTCCTTTCGACTGACATTATTGTCATACTAAATTAATGGCTGGACAAGGTATTACCTTCTTAGTTATGCATTTATATTCCATTAATATTTTACAAGTGCTTATATGTAGATCATACATGAAAATGTTCTCAGTGTTTTTGCCACATGTATTGCCAAAAGTTTCTGCTTGAAAAATGGAAATATTTCCATATACAGGAATAAATCTGCCAGAGGCTATTAAACTAAGTACTTAGGGGAAAAAAGAGAGAGAAGACCTTAGGATTGGCTGGTAAGACATTAGGGATTTCTGTGACACTTCTCTTTACAGGCATCTTTGAGTTCTGTGGGAGAGTTAAACTTATTGAAATAGTTACTACAAAACAACAATTTTGGTATTTGTGGACCACACCTTTGAAAGTGAATCTGTCCATTCTTAGCATGGGTTCAGTTTTTGATCAGGGAAGACTACAATACAGAATTAATCTGCCAATAAAAATAGATGTTTGAGTAAGCTTTTTAAAAAGTCCTACTGTTACATGCCAGATAATTTTTTTTTAACTGCTTGCCAGGCTTCTAATTTTGCTACAAGGATCTTAACAGCTTTGCTGTCATGCATATCCCCATTTTCATAGTACAATTTGTTTTGGCACTGCCATCTTTATTGCATCTATTCCTAAACTAACAACAATGCAAGCAGAAATCTAAGCCTGCCCTGAAAAATGTGAGCCAGCTTTTGGCAGTGTAATGTCTATTGTCTGCAATTGTTCTGACACATCACTGTGCTCAGACAGTGCATCATACATGCTTAAACTGTGAACAAATTCCACTGATATAAGGATAATTCTAAATCCAGAGTATTTGGCGCAACCCTTGCCTTCTAAGGCCAGTCCATGGAAGGATTCAGTGATGGATCTGAAGGGCTCCAAATTAATTCCATTCCACTTCGATATAACCCTGTCTTGAAACTAGCTAGCAAGTATCTAAAAATCTCTGCTGTAGTTATTAGCTTATCTGTCTCTATATAGTCAACACATCTCCACATCTGGTTTTGATTTTAAGAAGTATATATATCAAATAAATTTGTGACTACAGATGTCTCATTCACAATGTAATCTGAGGTCTGCCTTGATTCTGCTTCCTTATCAATAACTACCAGTCTTCATCCCAGTACACAGCTTGCCTTTTCCTAATATAGCTTTCTCCTGATGTGATATTGATATATAATTCTAATGCAAATCAGACTCGTTAAATTCCTTCAGTGTATATCCAACATGAGCTTTCAAATCTAGTTTCTGAGTTACAATCTTTACATCATTATCAGTAATACTTTTTTTCACTGACTTCAGTATAGCCACAGTTTTACTACGATCTTGAACATGTAGTTGTTACTGTCAAATCAAGTTATGAAAGTATATAAAATACATTTTATTTCTGTTTTTACTGAAAAGTGGTGGGTATCCATGTATACCTCTGAGTTTCTTACCATAGCATTTGTCTTGTGAATTCAGAGGATTAACCTTGATGCTGGATATCAGCCTGCAGCAACACATTTGTGATGGTCTTCTGGGTGTTTGCCCAAATCTGATTAGCTACAAAGGAGGAAAGAAATCAAAAAATGTAGCAGGAATTGACAGAATGACAACTTTATTATGGAGATTGGTATTTTGACAAAAGGTTTTAACAACACAGTGTTGTGCAATTGTAGCATACAGATAAAATGACAGCAGTACTTCATTGCTTACAAGTGGTTTACCTCTCCTTTAAGAGACTTGGGAGCACTGGTATCAAATTCACCAACTTTCTCCGGTTTCTATCCAGGGATGAAATCATTATACAATGAGTTCTACAAAGTGAAATGAATGTGGATTTCATAGAAAGTTTCCCCATCTCAGGAAATGCCATTTCTTAAGTCACATTGTTGCACATCCACATAGCACTGTTTTGAGATATTTTCTTTACACATTGATAACGACTTTAATGTATGTTTAGCTTTGCATATGTTCTGCTTCCAGACATTTTCTTTCTTAATACAAATGTCTGTCCAAGATTAGTGCAACTTACAAAGGGCCTGTGATGAACATTCACAAGCACTTCAGTGCTCAAGTACCATTTCTGAGCATGCAAAAAGTGTCCAGAAACAGTGGAAATGACCATGATAGTCAGATTCTACTTGAAAACTAGTACATAAAGAAGGAAAAATATTAATAAGCCCTTCAAGATACAATTACTGTGGTATCAACAGAAACAAGCCACCAGCCTGGAAGTGCAGTGCTGAAACAGCTGTCAAATAGATTGAGCTGAGAAAGGAACCCAGCATCATCCAGGAAATAAATCAGAACTGCAGACAATGAGGCCAAGGAAAGGAAAGCTGGCTTTTCTGTGTGTCACATGGCAAATGATCTCTGTTTGGTCATATAAATTTGCCTTTTATTCATCTGTTAATTAGAGTATTTCTTTAAAGGGAAAACAATTCCCTGGCCATTTAAAAAAGGAAAGAAAATAAAAGACAGATTTTAATAATGAAGTTCAGAAGATCAACAGAAAAAAAAAGTTATGTGAGATCTGCCTTTTGTTTATCCTATGCTTAGTTGTCGGAATGGTCATCACCTATTTCAACTTTCAAAACAACAGTGTAGAAAGCTCATGCATGGCTGACATGAGCACATCTCTGTCCTTCAGTAGTTGATTACTAAAGAGCCTGGAAGACACTCTGGATTAAAAAGAACATTTCCTGTCCACATCCACGGGATGCATAGGTTTTGATAAACCACATTCTTGTAGAAAAATCTCCAGAACATTGTCAGGGACTTCCTGCTTGTGATACAGATTCTTGAAATGACCTAATTTGTTTTGCAGCTCATTCAAGAACCCAGGCAGATTGCTAGCAGAACTGTCTGATACCTGATATGCTATACTTCTGGGGAGGACAGCATACCTCCTTCCGCTTTCAAGGACAACTTCTAGCCAAGAAAGCAAGCATCTGTTACACAGAACAGAAGAATGGACAATTAGAGGAGTGTTCTAATAATAATGTTGCTTAGACTCAGACACAAAAAGTTTATACCTAAAAAAAAAAAGTTAAAACTTGACTGAAGAACCAGTAGAAGAGTAAGATATTCCCTACTACTTCTGGTATGATGTTCCAGCTCACCCCCCTTTACAGTTCATAGTGTTCCTTTGGAATGGACACTAAAGAATCTCTTTCTTTTACAACTGTTTTTCTCCCCAGAAACACAGAAACCAAGGAAATTGCTTGGGAAACAAGGAGAAGGTGAAAGCACAAACTGCCGTCCATGCTGTGTCAAGTGAGGCTTGCAGGATGTTCTACATGACATATGACCCTCCATATTTGGAGTGTCAAACTTCTGGCAAAAATCTTTGGGCAGTAATCTGATAAAGGTCACCAGATGGTCAAAGATCTTGTGGGTATAGTTTGAGAAGCACAGAAGGTAGTTCCAAATGTGGAACTGAAGTGAGGCTAAAAAATCTGGTCTTCTATGGAGGACAAGTAACTCAGGAGTTCTTAGAAAAGCAGACTTAGAAAGTACTTGGAAACACTGTGGGGAGATGAAGATCTAGACCATAGGAAGATCTTCTGCCTAAGAACATGATAATTTGACAGTAGCCTGTGTTAGGGCACTCTGGAAAACAGGTAGTGTGATGCTGCAGGTCTGACAAGCTTCTGCAATTGCCACAATGATCATGGAGCTAACCCACTAGTAAGGTCTTGGCAGGAATCAGAGGGTCCCAGGGCTTTGGCTTTGTCTAGAGTTCAGCTCTTTTTCTGTCCTGTCTGGAATAGGCTGTTCACAAGCAATTCTCTAGTTGTGCTGATAGGATGATAATTTACTTTGATGGTACTTGGTCCTAGAGAACTCATAAACCTAATTAACAAGTACTTCTGAGGCTACTGCTAATGATCACTGTGGGCAAAAAGACTGAGTTGCCCAAGAATGTAGGCTGCCAAAGCAATGGGAAAGAGTATTTGAGATAAGAAACAATTGCCATCTCTCAAAACCCCATAGCAAAACCTATTAAAAGTAGAATAAAACTACCAGCAGCAAGTAAAAGTGTCTTAGCTGTAAAAAAGCTGGAAAAGTCTCAAATTTGGGAGTCAGCTTTCCACACACCACAAGTACCATATGAAAATAGGAATCATTTTGCATCAAGAGTAATTGAGTAGAAAGAGGACTGTGCTTATTGTCATAATCACATTTTACAGGGGGTTGATCCTTCTGCATGCTCCTACTGCTATCAATCAGATTATCTGATAGTGCTAGGTACAGATATGCTGTCAGTGTGAACATAAACATCAATCAGCTGATAAAGAGAATATTGAACCCTTGCCTAATTCAAACAGAGGATGTTTAGTTTACTATTAATCATCAAGGAAGCTCTTCAAGGAAACTAGCCCTTAGAGCCCCATAGCCTGTCCATATGGAAAAATGGGAAAAGGAGGGAAAGGAAGAAAAACAAATGACAGTTTTCTTATCAGAAGAAACAGCTTTTAGCTCTTGGAGCATATTATTTGCATTCCATGTCTAAACATTTACATTTGCATCTTTTAAGTATGTTCAGTGATGACATAATTGACAATATATGGGAAATACCTGGTTCTATTGGTTAAGGTTCATGTAAATTTAATTTCTGTCAAAACAAATGTATGCATAAAGGACAGATTCCTCACTTTCAGCATGAAAGAAATTAACATGCCAAATATGTAGTGGTTTAACAAATAGAGCTATTTAAGTAACTCCACAGTAAGTAATCAAGGCTAAAACTGAAGAACATAAAATCAACAGAAACTCCAAGCTTTAACAATACTGCCTGACATCTGATGTTCACATTTTAATATAGAAGTGCCTGAGGTAAATATTAAAGTGCCTCAGAATTAACAGCAGTGATTTGAATGCATGAGGTAAGCAACTTGAGTTAAAGTACGTCACTCAGCTTCTTTGGTATTTGGCTAACCCCCTGGTACATAGCTTTTCTGGTAATTTTTATATATCAGATCATGAAAGCACCGTGCAACGTTTTAAATCCCAAAGGCTGCATGCGTCTAGCTGACCTACATTTAGGACTACGCTGCAATAAGCCTTATAATAATGAAGTAATAAACCCCAACGTGGACAGGAATTGCAAACTTTCAAACCATTACCAAGCACACATTGGCACTAGGCAGTAATTAGTATGAATTTTAGAGTCTGTAATTGGCAGCAGTCACAGAGCAAGAGATTACGAATCAGCAAATTTTACAAATCAGCAAGTAAGTAAACGGTAATGAAGGGTAATACAGGTACATGTTCACTTCATTTATTAATTGTACTGTTTGTTCACTATGCTGCTTTTCTCCAGCAATATATTGGCATAATATTCACATTTAGTAAACATTCTAATTCTAGTAAAGAACACGTTTTGAATATAGCAATAAGAGCAATTGAGTAAACACAGCACTGCAGTTTGCTATAAATCAGTGCTAGTGAATACTGTATCAGTGAAACGTATTATGTGATACCTATTCCTCTTGAAAGAATAATATGAATGCCAAGTAAGATCATGGCTGATGTTGTGTCAAAAGGTATAGCAAAATAAGATACATAGAATCATAGAATGGTTTAGGTTGGAAGGGACCTCAAGGATCATCCAGCTCCAACCCTCTGCCATAGGCAGGGACACCTCCCACTAGAGCAGGCTGCTCAAGGCCTCATCCAGCCTGGCCTTAAACACCTCCAGGGAGGAAGCATCCACAACCTCCCTGGGCAACCCGTTCCAGTGTCTTACCACCCTCACTGTAAAGAACTTCCTCCTAATATCCAGTCTAAATCTCCCCTCTTCCAGCTTAAACCCATTCCCCCTTGTCCTGACATTACTAGACCTTGTAAACAGTCCCTCCCCAGCCTTCCTGTAGGCTCCCTTCAGATACATGTGTTGCATGTAACTTGCAATCGATACCACATGTTTTCCAAATGCAATTAAAATTGAGCTAGACAGATCTTTCAGGTCTAAAAAAATAATCTCAAGATTTTTTTTTTTCCATGCTTCCATAAACTCTTACATAAATTAAACAATCACAACTGGAATAATTATGAAATGGTATAAATGATATTGCAAGTACATGGCAAATAAGAAGTGAGTTAATGATGTAAACTTAAACATATTTCTTCACTGATAGACTGTTTGAGTTTGTTATATTAAACATCAGTCATTGCTACCTGGTTACTACTAATTGAGTATATGTGCAAAGATATCACAATGTAAACTTGTGGGTTTCATTAACTGGCTCTGGTAAAGTCTATTGCTGTGTCCAGTTCACTCTTTTTAAGGTACTTTCTCTAGCGTTGTGTTAATTCAAACATAAAAGCTCCAAAGCAACCAAAGGACCCTTCTAAATGTGTTGCTTTGTTGTTGCAGGTCAATTGTTATTCTTTCATTTCAAGAAAACTCCAACAACAGGTGCACATGGCTGATTGTTTCTACATCATTACTTTGTACTCCAGTGTGCTGGATACATTTTAGCTATAAATAAGCACATAAAATTTAATCAACTGAAGTTAGCACATTTGCATTATCTAGATTCAGAATTTGTAAAATTTCCATAGCATACCCTCATTGTTGCTTAGGTAGTCAATTCAATTCAGACACGCTGTTAACTATAGGGGAGAGAGGCTTTTTACAATGGACTAGTCTTTGTTGTTTGGGTAAACCTCACAGAAATTGGCAGTGCTTCCTAAAAGGTCCTATTTATTCTTATTCAAAGCCTGTCATCTGACAAAAAATTAAATCTCAGAAAAACTTTTCACATCCAGATGTTCTTTCTCCTCTTACTGTAAAATTGTGCCTTGTGCTAGCTGGAAGCTAGCTAGAAAGCTTTGGTGAGAAGAACTAGATTACAGGCTGTGAAAGGGAAACAGTGGTGATGTCTACTTCACTCCTAGGCTTGCTGAGAGGTGTAAGAGCAAGAATCCAAATATTGATAAGGGAGTCGCTCTTTGTCCGGGCTTTGGGCTGCATTTCTCCCTAGCCTCAGCCTCCATCCCTCTGATTAATCCACTTGCTTCCTAACCCCCGTTGCTGACCCTCCATTCTTCCTTGAGGCACAAGGCAACATCTGGGGTAAGGTAGAGGGGTGGGAGAAGGTGGAAGGGTGGTTGGGAGCCCCTCCTGGGGACTCAGATTTCTGGGAGGGCTGCTGTGTTTTGTATTACCTTTTACCTTGTATATTTCTGTATATAACTGTATATACTGTAAATATCTGCTTGTATATTGTGCTAGCTGTAAATATAAGCTTCATTCAATTTCCAGAGCCAGCTGAGTCTAGTCTGGGTGATTTCCAAAGTGTGGGGGGACAGGGAACACCCAAAACAATCACATGCCTGAAGATACTAAGTGCTGGTTTTGACCATAAAAATCCCTGAGCTAAAAGACCAAGCCACTTATCTCTTACTCCATCTTGTGAAAGTGCTGTCAGCATTACCTACCTTTGTTTGCCTTTGACAACTGAATACAATCCTGCAATGTTTGTAAATAACCATCATGTATCATAATACCACACAGAGGAGACAAAAGCAGCAAACCCATCAGAGTTACAGAACCACTTCAAGTCTTTAGCTGGTGCACAGTTTCTGAGGTGGTAAATTCAAGGCTCTGAGTTGTCTGAAGCCCTCAGCAAGCAATGAGACTAAGCTGTGAAAGGGAGCTGGAGCTTCGGCAGAGATGCTAAGAGTAAGCTGACAAATCACTGCCGTTGCAGGCAGCATTGGTTGTGAATGCTAACCAGGCCTATTGCATTATATGAGGATGAAAAGTAACTTTTTATCTAAATAAGAAAACTTGAATGGGAAAGATCAGAGACAAGTTGTTTGAAATCAGGACACTTTCATTGTGTGTCATGACTTCCTGGACAACACAGAAGACTCAGATGAACAATTTGGTCTTAACAGTAACAATAAAATTAACCTAAGAAATGCTGGTGTTGTGCTTAGGTTGTAGAGGACAGACATAAACCACATAAATGTATCATTTTAAAACCAGACGATTTCTGGCTCCTACCACATTTTATTCCTGTTTGTCTTTTCACTCAGATTAATTCCTTCTGTGGTTAGAATGACAAAATACTTCCCCATTAATTAGTTAATTAGCTTACTTGCATAATTTTGCTATTTTTTTAATCTTACATGGAATCCACAGGAAAAAAAAAAGTTACTAAGTCACAATTACAGAATTCAGTTCCTTTTCTCTTTCTCTGAAGGGTAGTTACATTTACGTATTTTGTGTTGGAAGTTTATTTATATAGACTGTCTTACCAGCCCATCATTACTTTGAATGCTAAATCCAAATTAATCTCCTAAAATTTCACAAGGTAATGAAATATAACAGCTTATGATAATCTTTGAAGGATTAAGATTCTAGATCTTTCAGTTTTATGCAAAAGGTAAGACAGTGTATATTTCTACGCATTTCCTGGCAAAGCACTATTATTGAAGACATCTGCAGCCTGAGACTTCAAGGCAAAGGTTTCAGTATTGTTTCATTTTGAACAATAGTATGTTAATGCTGTTTTCTTCGACAATACTTACCATAAGATAGCACTAAGTATGATGAACTTCTGAGTACATTAAGGCCTGTAAGGGTTTCATGCACGTAACTGAATAATACAGCCAAACAAAAGTCAAGCATGTGCTGAAAACACAGGCCAGACCCTGAAGAGGTATAACTCAGCACAATTTCTTTACTGGTTTGTTTTATGTCTGCTGACAGTTTAATGTAATTTTATCAATGTAACAGAATTTAAATGAATGTTAATTAACAAGGACCTGTCTTAACGATTTAGGGTCAATAAAATGGATATCTCAAATACATGGAAATGAGAGAAGTGGACTGGATGATTCAGCTCACTCATTTTTCCTCCTCTCCCTCCAATAAATGATCTGATTTTGTCTGATTTTGATCTTTTTCAGAATATATTTATGTATCTGCTGCTCATATGTCTTAGACTTCTCTGAAAAACCAAAGCAGCTCCCTAGTTAGATTTAATCTTCAGCACTATTAATGAGTAGAGCCCATAAAATGCCTCTATTTCAATTCAAGACAGAAATTTCAATTAGCAAGTTAAGGACTGAATTGCATCAAAATATTAGTACATATTCTTAAATTTAATGCTATTTCACTGAAGGTGTAGATTTTATAATAAAACATGATTCAGCATAAAGCAAACTTTTTATAGAGAGATGCTACATATGGAGAAAGGCATCTATTTTCTTGTTTATTATTAATTCTCAGTTTTGCTTATTCCATAGGATGACAAAGCATGAATAATCAGCTTTGAAAAAGTGAAATCTGGGGGGAAAAAAATGGAAAATGCCTGCATTTTTATTGTAAAAAAAATGACATTTTCTTTCTATTCTTCTCATAAGCTCATGTCAAAAAAATCAATACCTTATATAATTACACAGTTCTCTAATATCTTAAAGCTAGAATTTTGACAGCTATTTGATGAATTTGACAGACTACTACATTTATTACTATTAGAGAATAAGCACCCAAATTCATGGTACTTGGGAAAATAAATCAGAGACATCCTCATTTATTGAAATTAGTAATTTCTGAACAACGTCTCAAGGTTTTTTCCTTTTCAATTTATACATTATATATTGCATTAAAACAACGTTTAAAAGAAATGAAGCAATTCCATTAAAACTTCCATAAATCTAATCTGAAGTGTTAGGCTACTAATGTTATTTGAATGCATATGCAGATTATACATGGCTTGACTACTGAAATCACATCAGTATCAATAGATTCTGCTTACAAAACGTTAGAAAACATTGACAATTTCACCTCTGAAATCAGAGCTAGGGTATGATCAGAATACATTTCAGCTGCAGAGATGCACATAATTATGTGCTTATCTAGAGATGCACATGTTGGAAGAAGAGTTCAAGTTTGTTCAGTTCAGGAGGCTAATTGCTTAGATTTAAAAAAATACAGCAGTAGAAGCATGTGGATAGGGTACCAGAAGCCAGCATGCTACTGCTTCTCTTCAAAATAATGAAAATCTGGGCACCAGGAAAAAACTGAGAGAGCAGATAAAGATGTGTCCCTCTAGTTTCTAAAGAGCTAGTGTTTAATTTGATAGAGTATTTCTGCTAGTGTTTGTTCCTTGAAGTTTGTTGCTTCTGAGCCACAGCTTTGCCAGAAATGGAAATCTCATGTGACAATGGCATATCATAGTAGCTCCATTTAATTAGGGCTACCTTCCACACTTTTTAAACTGACAAACAGTATATCCAAAGAGATTTCATACAAGGATCAAATTTTTTCCACTACTCCTTTCCTGTTTTCTTTGCCATGTGCCAGTTTTTGACAAATTGAACTAAAAGATTCAGTTTGTAGTAGCTTTGTCTTTGCTGCCCCATGATGGAGATGAAAATACTGACTTACCTTTGAAACTGACTGCTTTATGTGCATTGCAACTGGATCTCTCTTTCCCACTCTTCGACATGACGTACATTAACAGCACCTTACTGCAGTGTACTGGCATCATGCGTAGTGAATACACCTGCACAAGAAGCCTCTCTTAACTGCCTTTTAATTCCATTAGTAACTACATCTGGGTATCCTTCAGCCACTTGTTTCTATTTTAATCCCTTTAGTAACTACATCTAGGTATCTTTCAATCACTTGTTTCTATTGTGTCTGGTTGCCTATGTACCAGAGATCTCTCCAGGCCTTTGATGCTAAAAACATAGGGACGTCTATGCAGTGGATATCCTAGCCTGCTTTTAAAGGATAGCTCATTACACACAGATACAGATGAGCTCACCCAAGTAGCTCTATTCCTAGCTGCAGCACATGTTTTACAGTTTACCAAATAAAGCAGCCACAGTGTTTGCCACAATACAAATATGGAAAGACAACACATAATGCTGGTGTTTCTCCAAAGACTCATTCAAATGTGGTTTAAGACTTGATTTCCCCAAGCCACACTTGTATGGTTTTCTGAAGATGGAATATTTCACTTGTTTGCTGGGTTTTTTTGCTGATTATAGCAAAAGTGTTAACAAAGTTGAAGTACACAGTTACCGTCTGCCTCCTCTTAACAGTCTTTAGATTTAAACTACAATTTCTCAAACTGTACAAGCCAGAGGGAAAAAAATGTGGTACTCAGACATCATTTTCCTTGTAGATACCAATAAAAGAAAAGCAGCAAATGCAGTAACTTATTAACTCAGAGGCTCCAAAACAAGAGATGTTCTCTGTTCCTTTTTTTTTTTTTTTAACATAAGCTCCTCACTGCACCAGCAGTCAGGTAGTAGAATATTGTTCCCTGGACAAAGCATCAATTTACCCACTCTTCAATCACACACAAGAATTTCTATGCATATGATCTCAGGTTATGATTAGAAAGCCAAGCTATTTAAACCATGTAGCTGGTTTACATATCCTTTGTTTCCAATTTCAAAAGATGCTTTGTTTAAAGAACTTGATTACATCTAAGTCCATTAATAAAAATGAATCTCAAAAAGAACGCATGCACTTTGGCCAAGATAAAGTTCAGACCTTGAGAAAGCTGTCAACCGGATCTGAGAAGATTTTGCCACAGAAATACACAAATTGTAGAATCTAGAAAGCACTGATGTGTGTCATAGTTTCCCGAAATGTTACCCTGTGAAAGTTGCCAAGATAGACACCATACTGCCAATCTCTTTCCCAATGTGAAAAGGGCAAAGTTTACAGTGAGGGTGCAGCTAGATACAGTAATAACTAGGTCTGTTATTGCTTTGATGAATACAGTATGGAAGAATTAAAGATAATCCTTACAGTGGACTTTCCAGAATTTGTATTGACGTAAGCACAAAATGGTCTTCTGAAGAGATGTTTAACTGTGTCCAAAGTTATTAAACCAATGCAAAAGTTGTCCCCATGGTGGACAGAAACTGATTGGAATATCAGGATTAGATTAGTGAGGAATAAGCAACACTTGATGTGTCTGAAGAACAGGAGACAACAAAGGTACTTCAAGGTGAAAACGACAGTGATCTTGAAGAGAGCTGATCTGTGTGCAAACCAAGTTTGTATGGCATTCAATAGCGATGGCATTGACAGAAAATAATTTTTAAAATGAGCCATGCAAACAGAAGGGAATGATTAACATTTAGAAATATTCAAGTGGATGTGGTAAGATTTAGACTTATTCTGGACATGTGGATCACAGGAAAGAAACAGGCCAAAGAATTACAAGATTACAGGCTTGAGTGAAGAGTCATAGTTATATTCTCTGTTCCTTCTAGTTAATTCTGTTTTGGAACAGAGAACAGGCAGTGGAAACAATCTGAAGAATTACAGCCCAATTTTTATATAGAAATTTATCAATAGAAACTGATGATGTTTGTTAAGACAAGGCCATAATATCAACAGCCACTGTTAGATAAATGCAGGTATTTGACCATATGGCCCCTTAAGAGTCAACCAAAATCACTAAACTACCTGCCTTCTTTTGTTAATGAAACTGGAAAATGGCAGCTAGTTAAATAAATTAACCTGCAATTAATGTCTTCATTCCATTTAAAATGAAACACTAGACATTTTTCTGTATTAGTTTAAGGAAGAGTAAATGAAAGGTGTTTCTTTACTCCAAAAATTATCACCAGGATAAATTTAGTTAACACTCATTCTAATTTATGATAGATGCTGAACTACTGAAATCACATTTTCTTTATAGAAAATTTGCTCATTGTGAGATTATAAAGTCCTCAAGGGAGGGGTCTCAAATATGCTCGAAGGAGTAATGTCAGGCAACAGAGATGTTACTAGAGAACTACATTCCCATTACATTTTGGAATGACTTGTGTATACATTTCTTCAGGGTATTTTTGCACAGATATACCACTGAAATAAAAAATGATTAAATTAATGATAAATTATCTGAAAACAAATAAATAATACGGTGATGAAGTATGCTGTTGATACTGAGGTCCTGAGGGTAGTAAAAATAGAGCTAGTGGAGACAATCTGCATACAGCCTCATAACCCTGAGTGCATGAGCAGGTGAAATTTAGTGTCAATAACCTTAATGTGAGCACAGGAAAAAACCCAACTCACCCATATCTATGAAACTATCTAGTGGATTTTGATCCAGAAAACAGATCCTGGGATCCCTATAGATGATGCTATTAAAACAATGTTTAAAATTTATTAATTTTTCCACTGAACAACATTGACCAATGATCAGTTCATCTACTTTCTCACTTCCCTCACAAAGTAAAGCCAATAAATGATAGGAATTATAGGGAAAGAACTGGAAACTGAGGTGAAAAACATTATTTTGACAGGTCTTATGTCTTGAATCCTGTCTGTAGGTCCTGGCCTCCTCATGTCCAAAACCATAAAAAAGTTTTAAAAAAGAGAGAAAATAATAGTAACATGAAAAAAATAAACAGACTCTTGGAAAGTGCAAGACCAAGGAAAGATACAAAATCGTGACTTGAAGAGAGAAGGTGGCTAGAGAGCAACTGATCAGTTTCTACCAAAATAAGGACTATTAACTAAGACAGATAGGAAATTTTTACAAAACCCCACATTTCATAAAATGCATAGTCAGGTTGCATTGAGCAAGACTTCTCCCTATAGTAAGCTGCAGACACCAAAAGCCTATGTGGACTTTAATGAACACTACACTAATTATTTCTGGAATGCATTTATTAATAGCTGAATTCCAGAATTGAAAACGTATGCATAATATATTGCAAGATCTATCTCAGTGTTGCAGACACACTTGTCTGTGGCCCCACTGAATCATTATCATGAGTAGAAGTAAATGTAAGAATAGAATCCCTGAGGAAACTTGGTGTTTTCTCTTCTGAAAACTTCTAAATATGGATTCTGTACCATCATATTGGTACCGAGTGTACTAGGGCAGTGTATCTTTGTTGTTTCAGAGAAGTGTAGGAGTATTTCTAACAGAAAAGGTGTATGACCATACTAAAATTCCATCAATTTCGTCTGCTTTTTGAAAAATATTTCCATCTTCTTAGGTACAGCAATTGTTTGTACAGCACACTGTACTTTCTGTCTGCAGTCAGGCTGGCCAGTTCCTGCGTGTTGTCAGCTTTCAGGCCCATCTCAACGCTCACCTCCCGGCTGCACCCCAGCTTCCACAGAGTAGCCGCTACTCCAGGGCAACTCAAAGAGGGCAAACCGCAAACAATCGCACCCAGACGTTTCAGGAATTCCTCGTTTCAAGAAGCAAACAAGAGTGGTAATCGCCGATGTACCTGGTCTGACTTCTAAACCAATTTAAGTAAAGCAGTACAATATTATGTGGCAACGTGGCTCAAAGGGTATTTATTTACAGTAATGAGGTAAAGATGCAGGGTTGTAACTGTGATTTCAAAAGCAGTTACTCTTCCAGAAACAAGCAAACAGGATGAATGAGCGAAGGCTCAAAATCCCATTAGCTGCTCATTTTCTCTGACAGCAGCCTAAACACTTCTTAGAAGTCTGGTCCAAAATGATTATTTTGATCCATTCCAAAGGGATTAGCTGTGCAAATAACCAAACCTGGTCGAGCAACGCAGCCCAACTGTAACTTGATTAATAAAGACTGGGGCGGGGGGGGGGACGTGTAGAAAATGACTAATCTGTACTTACATTTTGGTTGTTAAAAAAAGAAGAAGAAAAAAAAAAGAGGGACAGTCCTTTAAGGGAGAGTGCTTCGGTACTCTGCGGGTGCTTTACAGCCCATACTGCGAACTTTCCCGGGGTATCTCAGAACAAAAGGACGAGGTGAAGAAGAAAGTTACAACAGCTCAGCGTTTTTTTTCTCAGTCGCTTGACCAACGTCCTGGCCCGCCGCTGCGGCCCGTAGCCGAGGCCGATACGCTGCCGCCCGGGGCTCACAGGCGCCTGACCCGCTCCCTACGCACGGCCCCGTGAGGCCAGCTGGCAAGTATGTACTTTCAGAATCTGTTCGGTACCCACGGGAAGGACGGAGGCTGGGCCCGAGCCCGCAGGTCGCCCCAGGGCGGGCAGCGCCCGAGCACGGGGCGGCCAACAGGAGCCGGCGCGCTCGCGCCTTCGCCGCTCCCGTGCAGCCGTTAGCGCGCGGACGCTCCTGGAGCGCGTGCCGCCTCAGGGGCCTCCGCGCGCGCCGTGCGCAGCGGCGTGAGGGGGAGAGGCGGCGGCGGCGGGCGGGCCGGCGGCTGTTCCTCGGCGCGCTTCCACCCCCGCCGGGGCTTTGCCCGCGGCCGCTGCTGCCCGGCCGGCGCTGGGAGGCGACAGCGAGTCCCGGCCGCCGGATCCGCTCGGGCAAAGCGAACGAGCGAGCGAGACTTTTACCTTTTCTCTCTTTTCCCGTCGTTACCCACCATGCTGCAGACGCCGTTGCCGGCAGAGGAGAAGCGGCGGCTCAACCCAGCTCCCTTCTCCTGAGGAGATGAGGGAGGCGCGGCCGGGACAGACCTAGTGCGACCCGCGCCTCTTCCCTGTCCTCCAGCGTCCCCGACCACCATGAGGGAAGAGAGAGAGGCGGCCGCCGCGGCCGCCTGCCACCGCGGATCTAGCAGAGCCCCGCAGCATTGCCAGCAGCCGGACGGCGGCGGAGCGGCTGCCCTCCCAGCACTCTCCGGCGGCAGCGTTAGCCCAGAGACCCTGCGGAACGGCTACGTGAAGAGCTGCGCGACCCCTCTGAGGCAGGACCCCCCGAAGAGCTTCCTCTCTTTGCTGCTGTTCCCTACCGCCGCCGCCTCCTTCTCCTCCCGGGCTCTGTTCAGCCTGGGCGCCTTGGCCGCCGTTGTCCTCTTGTTTCTGGCCTTTCACGGCTGGGGCAGCGCCGGGGGCCAGCAGGACGAGAGCAGCTGGCGGAGCCCGTGGCCGCTGCACGCCTTGCTGTGCCTGTCCTGCTGCCTCAGTCCCCTCTTCAGCATCGCCTGTGCCTTCTTCTTCTTCACCTGCTACCTGACCGGCGGCAGGCGCGGGGAGCACGGCGGCGACACGACCCGTTGGTGGCTTCTGGCGCTTCCCGTGTGCTGCTACTTGGGGGACTTCCTAGCATTGCAGTGGCTGCTGCCCACAGAGGGGCAAGGAGAAGAACCCCAGCCCCTCGCTGAACCGCAGGTGGTCCTGAGCAGGTTCCTGACTGTGCTAGGCTCGGTGGCAGCGGTGACCCTTCTGCAGAGCTCTCTGAAGTTGCGCCGGAGCCTCCTCGTCTTGGTCTTCTCTACTCTGGTGTGGCTGGTGTCGCTCACTAGCCTTCACTCGCTCCCCCCAGTCCTCAGACCGCTGCTGGCCGGCTCGGTGGGGGTGGCAGGCTGCCTCCTGGCACTCTGTGGTGGAGAACACGGCATCCTCTCGGCTCAGAGCCGAGGAGCGCACCACCAGCATCATCACCACCCACGGCTCCCCAGCGTGGAGGAAAAAGTGCCTGTGATCCGACCCAGGAGGCGATCTAGCTGCGTATCCTTAGGGGAAACTTCGGCCAGCTACTATGGCAGCTGCAAAATGTTTAGGAGACCTTCGTTGCCTTGTATTTCCAGAGAACAGGTAGGTTTCTCGAAACTGGAGCGAGAAACTTTGAGGAGTGAGCGCCACTCGCTTTTCCTAACTGCTTTATATGTGTTTCTGCTCAATGTCTTCTGTCAAATTTCTGTTGGAGGGATGGAGGAAAATGTTAGTCCATTAGAGAGTTTCTCATCTCGATTCTGCAGAATCGATATAAACCTTTATGTCTGTATAGCAGTTCAATCATATTAATGTATTTGTATTTGCTAGAGGACAGAAGGCTTGCTCGTTTTTCATTGGATCTTAAATATTAAAAAGCAATTCTCATTGATTAAAGCAAAACCCCAAACCAAACATCTTCACTACTGTCAACTACCTTGTTATTTTGATTGTTTGGCGAGTTTTTTTTCCAAGCCCACCACCTCCTCTGCTTCTGGCAGCCGTTACGAGAGAAAGGAACTACAGCTTTTCAGCTGCTCGGCACTTATGCTTCTTTCCGCTTTCTATCCACAAAATGATCGCCAAGTGCTAAAGAACTATCACGTTTTGAGGCATATGATTTATCTGATGTTGACGTTGTTTGAGTGGCAGCTGCCCTTCTGCCATGCACATGAGTATCTCTTGTTTCTCTCCCTCTGACGCTCTCCTCTTGGCTCCACGTAAGTTAACGGTTAGTTTCGGGTTGATGGGATTTAAGAAACTTTTTACTGAAGGGAGAGCTGTTCAGTGAAGTCTGGAGGGATGCCCGAAACGCTCCGTTTTCTTGAATGGAACTCTGTTGGTTTCTACCTCCCGGAAAACTTTTCAGTGAGTCCTTTTTTTTTTTTATTTTTTTTTCGTAGCGCAACAGCACCTCTTCCCCCGCGTTCAGTGGGGGGGGTGGGGTGGTGTTGGGGGGAGTTTGTTTTTATTTGGGACCTTGCACGTGAGCTGCAAGAACATGTTGTTGCTGCTGGTGGAACTGGCCCCAGGTTGCTGCGAGGGAGTTAGCAGACCGTTATAAGAGGGAGAATAAGAGGGGTATCTTTAATGAAGTGAACAGCTTCAGGGAAGTGTCTGTCGCTGCAGAATTCCTCATCTACTACTGCCGCGGCTGAAACTCATGCATACTAAATGAAATTTTCTAATTTTGCTTTAACATGTAATGCACTTCTGTGATTGACTGTGAAATAGGGCTGAGGAAATAGGACGTGAGTCTGAAACAGTGGAGTAGCTTTCGAGCATTTCTTTCTCTGCATTTGCACAATAAAAATAGAGCAGAAATTGATTTTTGCCTAAAACGTTAAAATACAGGTTTGCTGTAACACGGTTCAGAAGCAACTCATTCAATAAGTTTCAAATTATCTGATGCATGCTAGGAAAGAAACATTAAAATACTGTACTAGCAATGGAGATATATAGGGAATGTGGTATAATAGTGTACTTTCTCTGTTCTCTTCTGGATAGTACATGTTGTCTTTTTGTCACATTTGTCTGCAGTACAAACACCTCAGAAAATGTGGTTTCATTAACCTTTCTAGAGGATAGAAGATGTTTGTTCTTATGCAAGTTCCTAAATGCTTCCTTTGATATTCAGTTCACTTCCTAAAGGCATGTGCATATTTCAAGTTAAGGCATTTATTATTCTTTAAGTAACATCGTAAATGTCAACCATAACTAAATACGTACGATTTATTGGCAGTGCTTAAATCATATGTGTTCATAATGAAATGTAACTGTTTGGTAGATTTCCAGAATGTGGTATCTTTTTTTTTTTTTTAAGTCATTAGAAGAGAACAGAGACAACAAGAAGATCTGAAGTTCTTTATTTTCGTTATAGCTTATTATGGTTTACAATAAATGTCTGTATTTTATTAAGCATAGTTTAATTGTGATTCATAGATATATGTAATTTTTTAAGGACAAAACAGGTTAAATCCTCTGATCTCCTGTCTGACTTGGAGAGAGATCAGACATTGCAGAGCTGATAAAGCATCAATTGTTTGGGCAGGGAGAGTGGGAGAAGTAAGCTCATAATATGTGACTTTATTTGAATAAACACTACAGAGTTTTTGTATTGCTTCCTTGAAACAGAAGGAGTGTGATCACTTCATGCTTTTCAGAAAGCATTTGTGGTGCAAATGTTCCTTAAGGACTGATTGCATGTTTTTTTCAAATCTTTATAAAACATGCCAATGATTCTTTTCCAATATTAATATTTTGAGAGTGAGTTTAATGACCATTTTTAGGAGGATCAGTGGCAGTGTGCCACAGGACCACCATGACAGGAACACTGAAGGAGAGCTAAGCCACTGTTGCGATTGTTAGATGTGTTTTGTATGACTGCTATGGACATCTTGTTTGTAGAGGTTTGTGTGAACCTCTGCAAGCAGGGTGCCTAAGTACAAAAAAGGTAGACCTATCAAATCATAAAATGCAAGTTGGAAGGGGTTTTAAAGGTAATCTGGTCCAGTCTTTCTTGGCAAGAGCAGGCTTAAAAGCATCCCGTGTCAAGAGAATCCACCACTTCACTGGGGAGATGGTTCCAGTGGCTGATTGCTCTCATTGTGAAAAATTTTCCTCTTGTGTAGATTTCAGTTATTCTTTGAGGAAAATAGGGAATGCTAGTACTGGCCTTAGGTTTTCAGTTACTTGTTGATTTGAAATGGTGCCCTGCGCTCTGTGAAAGTGATTAGATAGGGTTGACTGTATGTTTCATTAATAACATAAGTTAGCATTTCTAAGTGGTCTGTGTACAGGAAGAGTATATGTGTGTGGGAACATATGTGCAACCACTAGTTTGTGCTAACTGGTATTAGATGGAGGTATTATTGTTTTCTGGGTTAGAAGTGGAAGGAGGCCCTGTGATTGTGACCTTGGAAATGCTTTCTAATTCAAGTGACCTTATGACGAATATTTAGATGATTGCTTTCTGTTCTTGAGTAGGTATGGTAACTGTAATGCTGGATGGTTGTAGAATCGCATTACCTTTATTCTTACCTTTTATATGATTATTGATGCCTGCTTCAGACACCAAAGTCCACAGATTCATACTGTGTGTGGCTTTTCTGCAGTACATACGGCTATCAGTGTAGTTTGAGATGAGAGGAGTCACAAATAGATTATATCCTTACATCTTTATGTGAGTATACTTAAATGGTGTTATCAAAGTATATAAATACACCTAGAAGAAAGCAATGTGACTAAATTTAAGGCTAAGAATTATGCAAATGCAGTGTTATTTTTGAAATCTAGTATATTAACACTTCTGCTCACAAATTGATATGATTTCAGCAATAAACAGCCTTTTTGTACTCTGAAGAGAAATTACTTATTGCCAATATAACTGCAATATTGATTGGTATTGCAGAATTTGCGTAGATGGTATTTGGATTGCATGCATTAACTGGATGCTAGCGTTGCTACAGTCCCTACTGCTACTGGTGTGAGAAGGTTTATCTTTACTGACTGTTGCCTATCTAGCACTTTTCTTGTAAAATGAAAGCCAAATCACAACCTACTACTGGTTGCGCATATGTTCCCACACACATGCTCTTCCTACACACAGACCACTTAGAAATGCTGGCTGGAGTTATTAATGAAACATACAGTCAACTCAGTATAATTACTTTCATATGTATTATCTTAGACAGAGGGCAGGGCATCACTTCAAATCAACAAGCTAGAAGCTGAGCTGGGATTGTAATGAGTTTCAATGGGATGCAACTGAGTGCGAAGTATACAAAGAGGATTATGTGGTAAGAGCAACACTCCTATAAAACTGTTTTTGCAACCCTTTGTCAGAAGAGTAGAATCATATTGTTCGTGTCTGGTTCTCTCTGACCTCAACAAAATGTTTTGTGCTAGATGAAATGAGAAAACTTGTGAAATGAGTTCTATAGAGTGGTCAGAGTTTAAGATGGTGACTTCTGGCAAAGTGGCCACCAGGACCATACTGTGGTACACAGAGAATGACAAAGAATGCTTTTAGGGAGACTGAGTGCAGTTAAGAACTCTGTTAGCAAAGTTTACCTTAAGGTGGTTTTAGATATCCAAGACTTGAAGGTAATCAGTGTTCTGTAGAGAAAAAGTATATTAAAAGCAGGGGAATGTATCTGTAAGCCATTGGTGTAGTAAAGGGGATTGTGCCTGCAGGTGTGGTTTATCAGAATGAAAATGTCAAAGGAGAAAGGAAGGGGATAAAAGCCAGCTGCTGTGAAAATGCTGAAGAAATGGGTGCAGGGTGGTGTACTACAGGAGAGACCAGAGCAGTGGTAAGACAGAAGTGGAAGGACCTGGTGGAAATGGTACCAAAAACTCTGTGATTGACTGTGTCAGAGGAAACTAGCAGAATAAATTGGATAAAGTACTAACTTTCTCTTTTGACTAGGAAGACATTTTAAATTTATGAAAGAAAATTGTAAAAGAGGAGAGGAAAAAAAGGTTCCCCTGACAGTCTGCAGAATGGCAGAGGGCAGCCTTCATACTGCAGTTTATGAAGACTTAGTTCTGCAAGGTTGAGCAGGAGAAGAAAAAGAATTACAAGGAGACAGGTATATTTTCCTGAGGAAAAGATTAATCTTTTGACACGATGTCTGTGTGTGCATGCGTGTGCCTGGAAACATCATCCTAATAGTTGAACTTGACCAACTGAACTGATTGAGTACTTAAAAGACTCACTGATACCAAATTTCAGCAAGTTTTATGAAAAAAAGTTAGTGGGAAGTGAAGGGACTTTGTAAAATGTACTCCAAGTTTACCATGTGAGCTGAGCTCTGAATCCACATGAGTGTGCCTTTCCTGTCCTGAGTTAATACCGAAACTGAGATCAGGAATTCTCTTAAAGCCATGGGCCTTACTTGACAAATTTCTGGTGTTCAGAAACTAGTTGCTGAGAGTGGAAAAGAGTAAATCTTATACTTTGGTGCAAAATAACCATTATAGGCAAGGAAACTCATGTTTTTTTTCAAGTTTCACCTGTGTTCCAAAATAAAACTATGTGGAGAGAGCCATAGGACTAGTTCAATATGAAAGTGATGGAGAATGAAAGGAAATGTTGAATTTCAACATGAATTTATCAGTGGGTTTAAACAGTGCTTAGCAAGATGGAATAACACAACAGAATTCATTTTAATGGAAAAAAAAAAAAAGAAACTTTCCTCCTACTGAACAGCGAGAACAAAAAATTAAGGTAGAAGGGCTTGGCATAGTTAGTGCAGACTGTACTATGAATGAATGTTGGTGAAGCATATGAAGCATCAATAACTTTAAGGATCCAGTGGAAGTAAAAGAGTACTAGAGCCTTCTAAACAGACAGGAACCATGAACACTAATAAATTAGAGTTCACAGGGTAACAAGTAAACTGACAGGTGATGGTACTGAAGAAGGGAAATGTGACAGAAACAGATCGGTGAGGTCTTCCCTTAAGGAAGAAGACTAGTTAAGTGAATGGCTTTACTGGCACGTGACAAAGTGAAGTGTCCTAGGAACTAGAGGAAGCATAACAATAAATGACTGCTGAAATAAAGTTAGAGTTTTCAGAGGAGTTTTATGTTTGAAAATGGATCATACAGCTTTGAGAAATGATGTAATTCATATAAATACAGGCAGCTGGTAACCAAGAGTGAGTTTTGATGTGTTGGGCCATACCTGCTTGCTCATAGCTTTTATGAAATTAAATGCTATGATATTTTGAGGGTCTCTTTTGATCTTCATTACTGGTCATGTTAGATTTGTTTTTTAATTAGATGAAAGCCTTACAACAGGATAGGAACTAAAGACTGAAAAAGACATTCTTACACTAGGTTCACTCTGTATCTTCAGCATGACTGTTGTTCCAGTGTGACCTAAAATTGAAGGCCTGTATTTTCCTTTAGGGTATTTTTATTTTTCTTAGACTTGACTTAATATTACATATGAATTCATACTGTATTTTCTGCTTTATTTTTGTTTGTGTTTTCTTAATTTTTATGTTAAATGTCTTCTTTCACCTAAGCATTGTTGTGTGATGTGTGTTTGCCACTTCATTATATATATAAAAAATATAAATTTGCTCCTTCCATCTGGTAAATTCTCTCAAAGGAATTCTAAATTTCTGCATACTCTAAGTTGCTGGTATAGGTAAAGAAGCACAGGGGTATTTAAGAAGAGGTATCAGAGAGTTTTTATAGTACTTTTGGATCCCCAGAACAGTTTCTGTCCTTCCACACAAACTGGTGATATACCTGCTGTTTCTTAGCATTTGATGACTGATAAACACTAATCCTGAGATATCTCATTATCTTCTGTGCCGATATATAGTGGCCAAGAAGCTGCACAATGTGCATGCTCCACAGAAGCATATGGCCTCTTAGCTAGGTTTGTAACTTTGCAAGGCAATTGACTTTGTGTGAGCTTTCTCTGATCACTGTATTTGTAGGATGTCGTTAGCACTTAGTAACATTGTGTCATGTGTATAGTTTAATGATGCCAGCTTTAAAAAAAAATAGGATTTTGAGAGTGATTGTTGTCTTGATTGACATCCACACTAGCCTTTGTTTCATTTGGCTTGTCACCGAGACAGTATAATGTGTAAATGCACTCTCAGACATTTTGATGCCCGCTCTTGCAATTCCATAGTATCCTACACATTCTTGCTCCCTTGAGAATTATCCTCATTGCATAGTAGGAAATTTAAATTAATCTGTATCTTCATAAGTAAAAGCAGTTATGATCTTATGTTTGGCTAGTGGAGGAGGGAAATTCATGTTGTAAACTGCAGGTGTGATTAGCAGACTGAAAAAGTTTAGATCCTGCTGTGCCTGTGAAATGCCATCTGCTTTGGCACTGTTCTGAAGGAATTGGCTCAAACTGGAAGAAGTAAAGGCCACTAGCAGAGTTTTCCTCCTGACTAGCTAGATCTGCTAGAAGTAGGCTTTATTTTGCTCAGGGAAAGATGAATGTTCATCTGGGTTAGACTATTTCTGTTTAGACTGTCCATTTCAGCACACTGAATCACAGATGCACCTATTGTGTATTGCTGCTTATAGTCTGGGGTAGATAAACACAAATATTTATGATGACAGGAGCTTGATTCTTCCTAAGTTGTTAATACAGGGCCAAGTAGTATATTTTGTATCTTAACTAGCAAACAAACAAGCTTGTGTGTTTCCTCCCATATGTGCCCTGTCTCTGATCTTTTTTCAGCTAACGGCACTTTTGAGGCAGCAAAGTATCCACTCGGGGACCACTGAAGCATGCTTGCAAAGCAGGTTTCAAATAAACATGTAGGGAGAGAATTTCAATTGATTATGTGCACAGATGTTAACGTAGGTATCTTTTAGTCTTTATTTTACATATGCTGAAGAGCTGAGGGATGTTACTTCAGGTACTTCCAACAATGAAAGAAATGTATTATATCTATCTAAGGTTAAAATGAGTGATTGCCATGATATGAAAAACAGCTTTGTTCTTTTCTGGCAAAGCACAGTTGAAAGTATTTTGATTACAAGTATCTGTTAACTTATTTTTACGTAGTTACAGAAAAGCATTAATTATAATACTTATCAGAGTTTTTTGCTACTACTGTGCTCACCATAGTAGAATGTTTCCATGCTATGGTAATATTTAAAATCTATTTTTTCCTTCTATTTCAAGTTTCTGGTTGAACAAGCTTCATTAGGAAGTTTGGAATGGCTTTTGTGTTAATAACAGGGTTTTTTTTTTGTCATTGCTTTAATGAATTTATTTTTCTGAAGTGGCACTCTGTTGATTACATGCCAAAGAATTTTTTAAGAAACTTGAAAATAGTAGGTGTGCAGGTGATTTTCTGTGCTGTCAAAGTGAAAATAAGAAATTAACAGAGGCAGTTGCTGGCTTTTGCTTTTAAGAGTGGCCTGTGTTTTCAAACCTCTTGAGACAATGTCTGTCATATTGGAGACATCTGCAGAATGTTCTGAAGAAGAAGAACTTCAGTCTGTGTGTGAAGGATAACTTCTTATGAAGAGTGAAAAATCAAAACTGGTTATATGTCCTAAGCTTAAAGCAGTCTGAGTAAACCTGTGCTTACATATGAAATTGGTGTAACCTGCTTTTAGCATCATTAAGAGTAAAATTTCAGGACAAATTAATTTAGAAACTGATGTTATGTTTGTAACTGTGAAGTGGATATCTTATTCAGGAAACTATCAGCTTTAGAAAAGACTCAAAATGTGTTTCATGTAATAAAGAAATGCGATTTCAGAATTAACTGCAAAAGTCTATATAGTTTTAGTAATGGACCTATAAAGATAATGAGTTAGTCTTACATAATTTTTCTTGTCCACGACTAGTTGCTGTTAAAATCTTACTGCTAAAGATCTGTAACTCTTCTGTACTTGCCTTAACACTTACTCTAGTAGGCTGCTCCCTAGAGTCAGCAGAGTACTTAAGCTTTCAAGTGGAAAAGAACATGTGTTTTGCAGTGTTTAAGGGTTGTGATTACAGTCCTTACTTGTTTAAAAATTCACAGGGTTTAATGTAATTTATAACTTCGACTCTTTAGTGGCAATTGTTAACAGTCTTAAAGCTACGGTCCCTTCACCTGTCTGGTAATGGACAGGAGTGGTGTGCTTTTAGAAGGCACATCTTTTTAAACAAATGACTTGGCCTTGATAGTACAAGTACAAGAAAAATAATTTTCCAGGAGATTAACATCCAATAGTAAATTAATTACTTGCTTGTTTTGCTGGTTTAGAAATGTCATTTTTTTCTTTCCTTATCCTTACCTGTTCTTAATTTTAAAATTATGTTAACACCTCTTCTTCACCTGTGTGTTCTCCCTCTTACATGACAAGATCAGTGATGTCATTTGGTTTAAAATTGCAATCATCTCTCAGCAGATATACAAATGTTCTATCTGAAAGCACTTCCCTTATTTTAGAAACGTAGTAATCATGTTAGTCTCTTGAAAATATATTTAAAAAAATATAGTAGAACATTTGGTACCATGTGATTTATAGAGCAGAATAATTAAATAGTTCTTTGTATTTACAGCATAATCTAGAGTCTTACTTCAGTACCATGTAAATGTCCATTATGGAAAAATGATAGATAAGTAGATTCCATTTAAAAGGCTTGTACATCTAGTTTTGTACATACTCATACAGACCATGTCCTCTACCTTGGTACTTTGCTGTATGATAAAAGTTCTTTTTTTTTTTTTTTCGTTTTGGTTTTGTTTCGGTTTTTTTTTTCAGTTCTACAAGTTAGGTGCAAGGTTCTTACTCACCTGCTTCATCCCCTCCCATGCATAACTGTGAATGTATTTGTAAAATCTGAGCTCTCATATGTAGGCTTTGTAGTTGAGAACTTAGTCTTTGCTGCCCCAAGAGAGGTTATGTGTCATTGGTAGTTTCAAAGTTGAAAACAATTCTGTTTGTTTATTTCCTGGACAGAGGGGACAAAGGTTTTCTAGGTTGGTGTTTGTTTGTTGTGGTTTTTTTGTTTGTTTGGTTTTTTTTGGTGAAGAATAAGCTTTTAGCCACCTTATTTGTTTGGCCAAACTCTTCGGTATTGTGAGAACAGGGAGAAATAGGAATATTGGCTCAAGCGCTATAGTTCTTTCAAGAGTAGCTGGCTGACTAATGATAACAGGGAGTGAACTGTGCCTCAAAAAATAAATACCGAACATCTTACTCCCTTCACTTCTTCATTTAAAATGGAGAGAAAGAACGAGAGGATCTGTATTTGTCAATGCATCTTTCTGCAGTGTCTGAAAGCTACAAGAAAGTTTTCCTTGATCTTTATAATACTGATGCTTTTAAATTAATTTGAGGTATTTCATTCTGAATACAGCTTGGATTGTAACAGGTTGAATAGGAGCAGAGGAGTATTTTCTATCTTGATGCATTGAGCTTTATTTACTTCTAAAGGGCAAACAAATTTATCTGCAGAACTTATTTTTTAAGGAAATTTTGAACTTTATTTCCAATTTCTGAGTAATACTTTGGCTCAGCATGTCTGTTAGATTCCCAGCTGTGTCCCAGGTGTGTCACTTTTTGAGATGTTTTGCAGTGGTACCCCTGCAGATTTTATGGAGGGGGTAAGCCGAGAAAAGCTAGAGTCGAAAGAGAGCACTGAGTTCCCTGCATCTATCTTGTCATGAGTGTCACTTAAGCAGTGGTCTAGCTTGGTGGACAGAGCTGTATTTTTCTTCTTGTGTCTCAATCAGAGTAAACCAGGAGAAAAACTGTATTGTGATGGTGGATTCTGTATTTGGTGGATAGTTATAAGGTGGATAACAATTCTGAATGTTGCAAAAGTACTAAGTGGTTAGTATTGGGGTAGAATTCCAAGCCTTGTATAGTCTAGCCTTCTGTGCTTTTGTTATAGATTACTTACGTAACTGAAATATTTAAGTTATTTGGTGCCTATGTTCCGATTTAGATACAAGTATGTTTTAGTGCCCTCTGACTGAACTTTTATGTGGATGCTCTTCCACTTGGTTCTAATCAAAGTATTTAATTATCCAAGATGTCCTCAGCAGCCACGTTGTTTTAGTTTTGGAGAACCTGTCTGAACCTTGAATTCCTTAAGCTAAAGGCAGTACGGGGCTCAGGGTTTTATCTCAGGAGTCCCTGATCCGTTGTGGAATAGTTGGGCTGGGACTCTTTTGTATCTGAGCATGACCCTGCAGCAATAGTCTGCTAGTCTGTGCTGGTTTGTTTCCCTGCCCTGCAGGGATGTTTGGGTTCCTCAACATGCCTTGTGTCATCATCGGTTTTCTGTCTACCATTGCCTCTTCATTCCTGGAATTTCCATTATCACATACCAGACTACTTCCTTTATTTTTTGTTCTGAGCTGGCTTTCAGTTGAGTTGCCTGCAAATTGTCTTTTGATGAAAAAAACATTTTTATTTTTTTAAATTATTTTTTATTTTTCTTCTGCCTACCTTCTTGCTTTGTGGTTACTGGAGCATAGAATCAAAGAGGAATGCAGGTAGGTGTATGGGAGGAAGTTAAGAAGTGATGCAGGGGAAAACTGTATTAATAGAGCTGAAAATCCTGTTGATGGAAACGTCTGCATTTAGTGAGAAACATCACAGAGATGCTAAGTAGTAGTTAACTGGTGATGAAATCAGAGCATTGATCATATCGTGTTAACTTGGTAGCTGTTTGTCGTTTATTGTTTTCTACAGAAGTATAGTTGCCAGTGCAGACATGGATTCTTTTCTTCAGTTTTATTTCAGACCACTCATTTGTCTGCATCCCTGGGCTTCTTGGCCTAAAACTTCAGGATTTATTTTTGGAATATTGATAATTTATTTACTAGATGTGAACAAGAAGGCTTCCCCAGAAACTGGAGAATTCATGATGTATTTGAAAGAGTGAGATCTCCAGTTACTGTAAAATCAAGATTGTTTTAGGTCTCCTTTCAGAGCAATTCTGACTTGATATGATCCTGGCTTCCTGAGTGAGTAAGCGTTTGCAAAAGAAATTGTGAAAAGCCCCTAACATTGCCTGCTCCCTGCACCTTCACGTTTTCGATAGCCTGTTCTCTTCAGTGGTCAGGAAGCTGCTGTGACAGGTTGTTCTGGCTGGCTGTCTTCTGTCTATTTCAGAATGCTTTAGGGGATTTCCCATTTAAAATTGCACTGGGTAGGTCATTCAGTGGAGGTGGGAAGCTGTTTAGCAGTAAATTTTACATACATTTTGCCTTGTTGCTGAATCATTGCCCAGAAGTTTAAACCAAGAAAATACTAGTTCTATTTTGCCTTGTTGTTTTCTTTGTACCCCGCAACTCTTCCATGGTACAGAAAAACACTTCTGTTTTACACCAGATAAGCACAGATGTAGGCGCAGAAAAGCTCCGTGCTGGAAAGAGTTTGTTTCAGGTTTATTCACGTCCTGAAATGACCAAAATCAAATTCGCATTCAAAAATAAACTGTAAATTTTTTTTTGGGGTGCAATGTGTTGTCAGAGGCCAGCATTTGCCCCTTTTTTAAAAAATCAATACGTGTGATTCTTATTATTTTCTCTGGAACCTGCAGTTTCTCTGCAGGATAGCTTATGGATGAGATCCCTGCTCTCTACATGTTTTCAGACTGAATTGTGATTTTTGTTTTCCCTGGTGTATAGAATAACTGGTTTGTGTTACCTTTTTAATAACATGCTCCCTGCTTATGAATACACATCTATTTGAAGGGAATGAGAAGTAGTTTGATAGGTCTTCTTGCTGTTTCTTTCTAATTTACTTTGGATCTAAAATCAGGAGAATTGTGGAGCTATACACTTAAAATCAGAGACATGGGTAATTCAGTGTTTCATGTAAAAGCTGCAAGTGACTTTTAAAACTTTGACACAAATTGTCAGTAACGGAACTGCAAATTAAAAGATAGATTTTTTTTTTTTAATTGTGAATTATATTTTGTCTTAAGTTTTCCTTCTCAATTAAAAAGAAAATGCACTTGGGACAGCTACTGCAAAGTTGTGAGAAAATTAAAAATGCATGTGCAAAATGTGGCTGTGAAAGTTAACTTAGGATATGTTGACTGTAAAGATGTTAGTCAAGGGTTAAGCTCAGTGTGTTTCGCTGGCTGCCGAGTGAAACAGGATGCAGTGACTACATTGTCAGACTGCTGGTGTGAGTGCAAACAGATGAGGAAATGCTGGATCAGGCACTTCAGCAACTTGGGCTGTTACCGAGGAAACCGCTTGCGTCATACTCGCCAGCAATTAGCTTACAGTTCTTTTATTTTTGATAGTGTTGCAAGCTGAGCTCGACTGTTACAAAGGAAAAGACTGGCTTCATCTCAGACGGTTGGGTTGTGACTGCGGCTATGGTGCTTATGAGGATTTGCAAAGTGCTGCTTCGGATAAATTGAAAAATTATTTAAACTCTCATCCCAGTTCTCCAAAGGACCTTGCAGTTAGGCTTGTTTCTGAAAGATGTACACTCAAATGTTTGTGATCTCCATGAAAATGGTTTTCTGTAGCCTTGAAAATTAAGTCCTAGGCAATATTCAGAACACTGATGAGACTTGCAAGAGATTCCTTTTCTGAATACTTTTTTTTCTTGCATTGATTAAAATTCAGTAACTTCCAGTGGTTACCTAGCCACTAATATAAACCAGTTAGCGTTGAAAGCAGTGTGTGTTTTATCTCAGAAAACCGTTGTGCCTTCTGTCTGTCACTTAAAAACTAAACAAATTCACAGCAACTGATTTAATATTGATGTATGCTGTTAGTATGGGTATTGCCTTATGGCTAGGAAAAAATCATGCAGTGCCCAATAGGTTAAACCAGGAGTGTTTGTGGGTTTCTTTTTTTCCCTTCCCCTCCACCCCCCCTTTTTTTTTTTTTGTTGCATAGGCAAACACATGAGTAAACTTAGATTGTAACAAACTGGTATTATGTAGCTAAATGCTAAACTGGTTAAAATGTCAAGGTTGTGACACACTTGTGTTCCTGTGTTTGTGTGAAGCTTAAAAATGTGAATGTATTTTAAATATTTTAATGCAAGGATTTTTAAACTACTTCAGAAGAATTCTTTCATGTAAAATCTTTACATTTTCTACCTTCTCATAAAGAATAACTTTGCCAGATCATTAGTTAGAACTGTGTTAGCATCTGAAGTCTGTACACAAAGCTCTTGGGAGAAACCCTGCCCTTGCCCCCAACACGCCAAACAAATAACCTCACTCAACAAAGAAAACCCAAACAACTCCAGACCCCACTGCACCCCTCCCAGACTCTGAACCCTTGGACACAAGATTTTGAAAAACTGTCTGTGTTCCTGTGCATTTATGAACTTGTCTGTAAGAATCTGGGAACCTGTATTTAGCTCCATAACCCCATAGTTAGCTGGTCATGGGGATTGCATTTGAAGTGATGATCACTGTCTACCTGGCCTGGCACTGTCATATGGGATTATCTTCAGTTTTGTTTTATTTCAAAATACAATAATTTTATATGTGGGTGGAGGTGGTTAAAAGCACTGGGATGCCATTCTAAAGGAAGAGCAACTTTTTCTGCTAGTTCAAAACTGTTTGACTGACTTGTCTCACCTCACTAACACATTTCTGCATGTGGCCACTACTTGGAGTGTGCGTTATTTGGAATGCTTTCACATTAGCTCAATTGTAAGTCACGAAGTTTTACTGTTGAAGTCTGTGAGTATTGGGATGTAGGTGTTAACAAAGCAAGATCTGGAAGTCTCAATTTTGGATCTTGTCCTTAATCTACTTTATCCTTTCAATTGTGGACAGTAACATGAAGGTTAATGTGTCTTCAGGTCACCAGTGTTTTCCATGAGTGTATGTCCAGTCACTTTGCCATTTGTTTAGGGCAATGCCTGCAAGTTAGGCAATGCATCAGATGTATGGGACGTTTTGTTTTATCCTTAGTGTTTTATTGCTGTAAGCCTTGTCAGTCTTCAGTGAAGGAGGCGGTAGTTACATGATCACATAGTTATTTTTCTGTGTAACTTTTAATATTGTTTAATTATCAGAATTTAATCTTCATTCTGGCACTTGTTAGCTGTTTCCTCAATGCTTTTGTTCACTGACAACATTCAGTGGTTTTATGAATGTCTGTTCTCAGCCAGATTGGTATACATGTGTGTTTCAAAAGAGAAGTCTGTAGTAACAGATGGATCTGTAGCATGAGAAGACGCTGCTCGGATAGTGAATCTTCTGAGTGTTGCAGTAAGGGGCTGCATTTTCTTTGGCAAAGTCTGTGAGGTTTTGTATGATTCCTGGCAAAATATTTGTCTAGTCTCCTGACTTTGTAAGTCAACTTGTCTGTCTTCTAGAACTTTTAGAACAAATCAGGCAGGTGCTATGAAATGGAAAGGGAATTGAGGTTTCTTTTAACTTCTGTTCGCGAATTTTACTAAGGAAACCAAATTGTTTAAAATTTTCTTCAATTCTTATACTGTGAAGATAATTTGTAGAAAATTCTACAGAACCCCCAAAGAAAGTGACTGACAGTCCATTGATTCTTGATATATATATATATAGCTAAAATGGCCAGCAGTCAAATTGCCTTGCATGGATGACTTTGTGCATCAGGAATATTTTCATGTTTTCTGAGCAACGCAAAGGATTTTTTATTTTGTCTTCTCCTGTAGTTCTGTTCCTAAATAATCATTGGAATCACCTGAGATGGGCAGGATTTTAAAAAACAAATATCATCCCATTGTCTAATTTGAACAACTTTTGTCTAGATCTTTTTATTTTCAAACCATCTTTGCTTGTAATGTTCTTTTTTCTTTGTTTCCATGTAATCATTAAGGCAAATAGAGTAAACGATGTAGACTTACCAGCCTCAGTCTCTTGATACTAAAATCTCCCTTTTTCCTCTGAATAGGAAGTTTCTCCACAGCTCCACCCTAAGACATTACAAATTCAGCCTGCAGTAAACCTGTCATTGGGCTATGTTTGTTTTGGATTTTCAGAGGATAAAAGCGAAGAGGAATTAGAGAGGCATGCCCTAGTCATATCTATATTTTCCTGGCATGTCACAAGTTTTCTGTTAATATTTTGTGATTTTTCACCATTTATTTGTTACTGATGTCCACAAATAATTTGTTTCCAGTTTCTTCAATGTCAGACTTTCTGTGTTCAGTGTGTACGTAACTAGATCAACAGAATGTGACATTTCCCTAAAATCTTGTGGAATGGAGAGCTCATTTCACTTTTCCTTTGCCTTGGGTTACAGTTTCAGGTAATTTTTCTTACTGTATCTCACTGTCCTTTTCTCTGGGATGGTAATTTTATAAGCATTTCCTCTAAATAGCTACAGTGCACAAAGAAAAATGGTTTTGCTGAGATGCACACTTGAATGGCATTCCAAGTTATGACAGACTGAGATGAGTAACTTTTCAATTTTCACTCTTCTCTCTTTATTATTTTAATTTTCTTTCTAAATTTAGACTGGTAAACTCTCATATTTGTCTCTGATATTTCCCTTTCCCCACCCCTCAAGCTTTCCTCATCCTTCTTTCACATTTTGGTGTTTTTGGGGATGGTTGTTTTTTTGTTTTTCTGATAGTACCAGCGGCAAAGCCAACTAAAATGTGTGGTGCAACAACAGCTTTTGTTGAGTGGGAGATAAAATTGCAGTGCAAGTCTTGATTAAAATTTAGAGTTCTGAGGTCAGAGCATAATAATTTTCTGATGCTCAGAACTGTGTCCAATTTAGATATATCTGTATGTAGTCACAAAAAAAGGGATTTTTTTTGACCTTTGGACATAGCCTTTCTAATCTGAACACCTCTATTCAAATGCTCCAATTCCCTGAACACTTTGTGGTGCTTCCACTAAGAGGAGTGGTCCTTCCCAGCACTGTCTGCTCGTTCCTGCTCTGGCACCATCCCCCTTTGTGCTGACACAAGCATTTAAGAGACTGCACACTGGACTAAATTGGGGAACTAATCCACGTTAAAAGTAATCATTTCTTTTTGTAGTTCCTTGCCACGTGTCTATATGAATGCTTTTGCTGCATAAGGGAGGGAGTGACATGGGGATGGGAATGAGCAGCTGAGGGAGAGTGGGACTGCTTCTTCATTGTGATCATGCCAAGTTGTGCTGATGTAAGAGAATTAATGGCACTCCAGTGTAAAGAGTGGATGTGCTAGAAATTCTGAACAAATCAGTAAAAATGAGCCGGCATACCCTTACGCCTCAAACCTCTGTCTCTGTCTTTAATGAACTGTATATTCTATGTGAGGTAAAAAGAACAGAGTGCTTCAACACTGCATAGCTGAAACATGGCAAACAGGTACTTTAAATGTAAGTTATTAAGCAGCTGCAGTCAGGGGTGGTACTACATTTGCAGCATATTATAAACGGAGTTCTCACAAAGACCTCGAATACAAAGGTACAATTTAAACACCTAAGTTAGACCTTTACAGTAGATGAAGCAGAGGGTTCTTTTGCAAAACAACTTGAGATTGTGTGGTAACAGACAGAACCACACCATGTTCATAGGTGAGAACAGAACAAACTGGCAAAGGATACATAAATGAGATTCTTCCTAATATCTGAGCATTTGGCACTCATTTAAAACAGTGCTTTAATACTCCTGTGTTCATGTGGAAATCCATTATTTTTCAGAACGAAGTAAACCAAAAATGTTACAAAATCCTAACAACACTTTTGTGAATCACCTTTGGAAGCTCTTGGACTCTCATCAGTCCATCCAGCTTAAGTCTACAGGACTACATATGTAATATGATAGTGGAGAAGAGCTATTGCCTTAAAATGGAGAAGAAGAACTCTTACGTTGTGTTGGGAAGCATGTCTGTTCTTCTTTGATGCTTCTAAGTATTTTGATGATTTTTCTGTCCAATTAAATAAATTGTCAGGGTAAGGAAGGTTCAGGACAGCAAGAAAAAGGGAAATGTGATTGAAATGACAGTTTCTTAGTAATAATTTAGACCCAGACTGATCTTCATGGGATAAACAAGTCCCATGACTTTTGTTTCTGCCAGCATCAGAGTTCTACCAGGCTTACTGTTTTCTATAACACAGAATTGTGCAATCCGATCAGGTATTATTTATTCCTTTCATAGTAATTCCTGGTCTGTGGTATGTGGAGGAGTTTGCTTATGTGTTCTGTCATTCATTACAGTGATTTTTTTCTTTTTTTGCAGAAGGGGTTGGTAGTGGAGAATTGGAAGCAGACACACCACATACCTCTTTGCAGCTTCTGAATGAGTTTCTCTGTTAAGGAGCACACACAAGGGGCTCTGGTTATCTTTTTGTGTTCTGAACTTTACGTTTTCTTTTGCCATATGCTGAAGGTTTGTGATCAAAGAGAAAAGCTTGTGAAAACACCTGCAGTCCTGCTGCTTTGAGTTCTTACCTCACCTCTTTATGAAATATGAAATATTAGAGCTTGCACCGTGCAGCTAATAATGCTTTTTAAGCATTAAAAAAGACTGTTTCTTATCACCTATTTTATTTTAAATGAAATTGTATTCAGGAAGATAAACCAGAAATTTGTCCATGAAAATGTTCACAACTCTTAAACCAATTCATTAACAAAAATGTTGCTTGCCAGAGATTAAACTCAAATGCAGGAGGACTGAGAGGAAGGATAAACTGGAGAGAAACTTTAATCACATGAAGAAGCAAGACTACAAAAACATAAAGTCTGTAAGCAAAGCCTGATGTCAGATTGAATTTGCTTGACCAGTTATTCCTAGCGAGGAGTTAGAACGCTTTTGATTATGGCACAATAAGGATTTAGCAGTTTTTTGGGCTTTATCTATTTTCTAGTGATTGTACAAAATAATCTGTTCTAGACAATGCTGTATGAAGTATGAAGGATGTAGAGTATCTTCTGTCACTGGATTTCCCAGAAAATGGTCTTTAGTAAGTATGGCTGAAATATATTGAAGAGCTAAAACAGTATGAAGACTTTTCAACTGAAAACATGATTAGAAAAGTATTGTAAGAAACAGTTGAGGGGAATTGTTCATGGGCTGAGGCAGTCTGGCAAGCACTCCTGAAGATTTGCAAGAGTGGCCCTTAGCAGTCATTCACTGCAGTGACTGCAAAGAGGGGTAGTGACTACAGCATCTCAAGAAAAGAGGTACATTGACTATTGTTTATGATGGTTTTAAATCGGCAATAGCTGATGCTGCTGAAACAACTTACAGCAAAGTGTGAAACCTGCTCAGAGAATTGGGTGAACATGGGTAGATGTTTTGTGCTTAATTCTATTTTGTCATTAATATTTTTGATTAATTGAACATTTGCAAGAGTAGCCCATAAAGCTTGAATATTTTGCCAGAACTCCTTGTTGTGGCTGATGAACTATCAAAAGCTGAACAATCTGTGAAACTTAGCCAGTGTTTTCTGTCAATGGTCAATGCTGACAGGGGTATGACCCAGGGCCAGACTACACAATTCTAATCTGATTTCCCTGGCCACGCTATGTGGGGGCCTGCAGTCAAAAACTTGTTTCATATATGCTAAAGTCTTTGTTCTCAATGCAAATGTGTGTATGTTGATTTAGGTAATTGTTTAGCTTGGCTACAGTCTTCTGAATTGAGGAAAATTGAAAACTATCCTTTCATCTGTTGATCAGAAACATTCATCAAGCAAGTGTTTTTGAAATCTCTTATGTCTGTGATGTTATCAAGATGTACTATATCTTGATCCATAGTAAGATTACGGTTTTTGTTGTTATGTGAAAATGGTAAGGAAGCTTTAATGCATTTGGACAGGCTGGACATGTGGGTGCAGTCCAACACCATGAGTTCTAACAATGCCAAGTGCCAGGTTCTGCACTTTGGCCACAACAACCCCATGCAGTGCTACAGGCTGGGGTGCAGCCAGGCAGAGAGGGACCTGGGGGTACTGGTCAACAGGCGACTGAACATGAGCTGGCAGTGTGCCCAGGTGGCCAAGAAGGCCAATGGCATCATGGACTGTATCAGGAATGGTGTGGCCAGCAAGACCAGGGAGGTCATTTTGCCCCTGTACTTGGCACTGGTTAGACCACACTTTGAGTACTGTGTACAGTTCTGGGCCACTCAATTTAAAAAGGATGTTGAGGTGCTTGCACATGTCCAGAGAAGGTCAGCAAGGCTGGTGAGGGGGCTGGAGCACAGCCCTATGAGGAGTGGCTGACAGAGCAGGGGTTGTTCAGCCTGGAGAAGAGGAGACTTTTTTTTTTTTTTTTTTTTTTGGTAATAGCAAAATTATTGTCAGTGTCAAAACTGTTATATAAAAGCCTGAAATTAAATTACAACATTCGCATTTTAACATTTAAAACGTGCTGCTTAGTAGTCCGACTAGTTTCACAACCTGTGTTAACTGCACAGTCCGCATTTATTTAAGCGGTTGTCATTTTTAGTAACCTGTTTATGCACACTGTAAACTGCATTTCCCAGTTTGCAAAGTAGTAGTGCATTTTCTGTGTCCTGAGGCAATTAATTCAAACTGTTTTAAGTGTGGTAGTGAGAGTCAAAATTGTTTAAACATAATAGCGGGAGTCAGTCTAATGGTGTTTGAAATAACAAGTTTCCACGTCACTACTTTTTTAAGCATCGATATGATTCTTTTTTCATTGAAAAGTAAATCAATTGACTTCTTCCATTCTGTGAATAAATCAACATTTATCAGTCGTTTTTTTAAATAGTTTTTGTGAAGTTCTAAAGTATTTTTTACTGTCAGAGATTCAGACTTGACCTTGCACTACTTGAAATCATTCCACTTACAAGAAGTTAAAGCATCTTTCAGCTACGCAAATGTATCCCTAAAGTTTATCTTACAAGACAAAAAGTGTTTAAGAAATAATTTCCTGTTTCCTATTTTATCTTCCTCTTGAACACTGATAAAAGGCACTGTCTCATGCTGTCGAGTATTTAGATGTGCTGAGGAATTTTTCTTCCCTTACCACAGATGTGTGTTTTCCAGGTCATCTTTAAAGTGGCTATTCTGACCTCTGTCTTGACAAAGGACAGTCATCTGAATAATAAGCTTCCTGTAAACTTAGTGAAAATCATTAGCCAGCAAAAGAGCCTGCTAGCACTGTTGCTATGAAGAAGATAGACAAAGCCACAAAAGACAGGTGGAATCAGTACTCTAAATACAGGGAAATGGAGTGTTTAGAGCTTGCAATTCCAAGCTGCCAGGTGACCTAGTCAGAAGGCAAAAGTTTCAAGGATTTAATCATCACACTCCTCACAGAGCTACATACCTTTTTTTCTGAAAAAAAAGTGTGTTTGCTGTTCTGATATTCCTTTTTGGGATGTTTTTGATCCCTTATTGGGATATTTTATTCAAGTTTTGGGAAGTTACTTCCATCTGTAGTGAAATATGACAGTCTATATCCTATCATGGTACAGGACTTAGCTTACTGTTCTTCAGGCTATACCAGTTAAAAGAAGCTGTCTAGTCATGACAGCTCCAGGATAACTCAAGTGCTGTCTCATTCATTGAATGAGTTATATATGTTCTGAGCCTTTCACTGCCGGCATAGCGTGAGGCGTGCTTCACTGCCATTGCTGCCATGGGAAAGCAAGTTGTCTCACTGATATTTTCTGTGGTACCTATTCAGAAGTAGACGAATAGGTCACAGTCTATTCTTGTGGAGCCCTGAATAGTAAAATTGACAGCAGATAAAAGGATGCAGCAAAGAAGCTTGCTTTTCAGAGAAAAGATGAATTTTCACAGAATTCCTGTTCTGAGAATGAACAAAAAGCCTAACGTTAATATGGATTCCCACTCCTTTTCCCCAGTGTTTTCTGGTGGTCCAAGTTATTTTTTCCTCTCTAAGAAAGTAACTTATGAGTGAAATATGCTCTTCATTGTATCTCTAAGTTCATATTTTGTTTGCGGATAAAATAGTTGTATGTTTATTGTTTGTTCTATTGTTTGTATCAGTTTGGTGTGTTGCAGCAAGGAGGTGACTGGTCTTTAATTAGCTAATATTTATGAAGGAGAGGGTTGAAGAGGGAAAGAGACACATACTTAAAATGTGGCCATTAGCAAGACCAGTTATTAGAAAAACAACAAAATCAAAATCTCCCAGTAAGTCTTACCACTTTCTGGGATACAAAGCTGGCATTGTAGGAGCATAATTCTGACTGGAATTTTGCAAGTGTGCTTAGATCATTGGCTGCATTTTTGGTAACAACTGGACATTTGCTTCTGGGTCTTTGCTTTTTATCACAAGTTGTATTTTAAAGATTATCCAGGTGGCTTCTGAATATCTCCGTGTGGGAGACTTACTGTGAGTGAGCCTCAGGCAACAGAGTTGCCTGATGTCCACTCTTGCACAGCTGAAGTGTGCCCCTTAAAAGAGTCTCAGAGTATAGCAGTTTGAAGAGCTGGTTGTTCCCTTTGGCACCTTGATTGTTTCCAGATACAGCAGCAGAAAAAGGATGCTTTGTTTCCCAAGGGTATTAGAAAAGTGGCAACTCGGTTCTCGGCTGTCCTGATGGGAGGTGTAATGGGAAGTAAATTCTGAATCCTGAAAGCTGATTTACATGGAGATGTATAGGAATATAAACCAGAAAGCAAGCTGAAGCAATTTTTGAACTATTGCAGTGTTAACAAGAAAGGCTTTTCTGAGTTCTGTAGAGCAAATTCTTTTCTTCAGATCCTTGCCTGACTTCCAGATAAACTACTTAGACCTGTGGCTGGTGTCAGACTGCTTCAGTTTGGGATAAAATGGCTATTCTTGGCCCAGATTACTTCTGGACATTGTCCAGAGACAATATTCTTTAGGGATGCATTGAAATCACAGAAACAGCTTTGTCCCACTGCTGGTATGAGGCAAAATAAAGCAACTGGGAGATGAATGAAACCACGTGTTATCTGCTTCAGATCAAATTGATGCTTCTTGCTCCTTATTCCTTGTCTTGGCTTTAGAGAGTGTGGGGATGAATTTTGTAAAAGCTGTTTGCATGTCAGGAAGTTAATACGTTATTTTTCTAAGAGGATTATCTACGTTTACTGTCTTTTATTACTACAATTTTTTTTCACTTTGCATGTGGGTGGTGGCTTGAAGGGAGAGTGTTTCTGGTTTTATCACTTCCATTTGATATGGCATATGTTCTAGTTAACCTTCCCAAACATAGAGTAATTTTTACTTAGATTTAAGGAAGAGGCAGATCGTGTTCTCTTTCCATGGCAGTTTTTTGATCAGAGATAAGCACAGCAAGAAACTCTGATAAATGCACGCAGCTTCTCATGTCTGAGTAGTTGCAGTTCGGGGTAAAGCACAACTGTTACACATGAGGTTTCATATTGGAATTATGTTCAATGAACATGAAAATAAGCATTCTGAGTTTTGTGGTATTGATTCATATTATTCCGTTTTTTCTCTGCAGTGTCCTTTTTTTTGCCATTCTAGTTTTAGCATCTTCATTCATGTTTCCTCAGAGCCAGCAGGAGGTACAAACTCTCTTTGTTAAGATGTCTAACATTACAGTGCATTCATATTAGCCCAGCTCTGGTAAGAAAACTGTGTAATTTCCATATCTGGAAGCTGAAGAATGCCTGCTAGAGGTGTAGTACAGAAGTTCAGCACTTAATGTGCAATAACTTTTTTTTTTAAACTTGTACAAACTATGCACTCTTTTTTCCCACCTTCAGTAAATTTCCAAAAGTGTAACAAGTGGATAGAGACTTTATAATATGTTGTTCTAGAATCAAAATTCCTCCAAATTTAATTGGGGCTTTCTCTCTAAATTACTCTGGACCAATAAATAAACCTGTGTGTGCATTTTCCACACTCATTCTTTCCAAATTAAAACTCCATAACTGTAAAAGCAAGTTTACTTGGGAAGCTGTCACCAAAAAGCTTTGTAGTTTTAAAACTATTTTGTTTGTTTTTTATGACCTTCAGAATAATTTTTGTATGGAGTTACTTGAAGTAAAGCATTTTAGGTGTCTTGAATGTTAGGCTTTCTAAATATGATGGGATGGCCTTTTCTACTGGTGCAGGTTGTTTTGTGAGATCTTCTTGTTTTCATGCTGTGAGAACAACAGAGCTTTGTCCCTGTAAACAGTTACCCAATGAAGTTGTTACTGGATTTGAATTTTTGTTTACAGATTAAACAGAAGTGAAAGAAGCTCAAAGCTTGCATTCCAAAACTGATGACTTTTTTTTTTTTTTTTTCTTAAGAGTTGGGGCGGTTGGTGTTAAAATGGTACCATTTTAAATATAGAAAAAAATACTGCTCTGTTTTTTTATTGCAAGACATTGAAGCAGAGAAACCTTCTCTGGAAATCCCAACGAAGTTTTAAAAAAGATCTGTTGTAGGTTTTATGTATAAATTTGTGTCTCTCTTGCTGAAGCTCTGGTGAACCCTGCATACTGTCATTCTTTTTCAATTGTAAACATAGTTTCGGTACTACCACTTTTGCACCAAACGCTGTTCCTAAGCGACTGCTGACGTCAGTTGGTGCAGCACAAGAAGGTTTGTGTGTTTATCTGCTGTGGGCAGACTCTTAGAAAAGACGAAAGTATGTAACTAGATTAGGCCAAAGAGATTGCTGCTTTGAATAAGCATACATGCTGTTTGCAGTGTCATACATTATTTTTTCTGTATTTTAGTTTGATTAGCAGTTGTATCTTCTGTTGCATATGCCACAGTGTCTAGTTTGCAGGAGATGATAAGGAGGGGTAGAGATTCTCTTTGCTATTGCTTAAAGGTGTAGCCTTTTTTCATCTTTCCTATAGCATAGTTAGAATAAGAATTTAAAAGGAGTATGTGTCATAGCATAAAATTTTCATATGCCTCATGTCAAGGTTAGAAACAGAACTAATAGAAATTAAAGCAGTCATACAACTTCCAATTCAGGTGAAACATATTTACTTAGAGATTTTTGGCCTGAGTCTATACATTTGGAAAAGTCAGAATGATACTCTTGGAATACTTCACTGCATACCTTTGTGTAAGAGTTGAAGTGGAGTTGGCTTAATGACCTTTGTGAATTTTTTCTGTCCTTGATTATACTTGAAGCACACCCACACTGAACAAAAATTACCTGTATCAAAAACTTTGTATGAAAATTTTCTTTTGTAAGCAAAGGAAATCATAGTGGGGCTGCAGTTATGGTAGGGCAAGGAGTGTAGCTCAAACTTTTGCACACAGTAGTAAGAGCAGATGGTTTAGTAAGGCAGGAAATAAAATGGCAAACATAGAATCTTTTCTTCAGGTTGAAGAATAGAAGATGACTGCCCAGCTTCTCTGGGCACTTGTTTCACTTGTTCCACTGCTTGTGTGTCCTCATCATGAGAATTTTTCCCTTAGGTCTAGTCTGAACTGATTTTTTTGAAGTTGCCTTTCACCTTCCCACTACACACCACTGGATACAGCCTAAGGTTCTTTTGTCTTGATGGACTCCTACTGGCAGGCTGTTGCTGGTGGGCTGATGGCCAAAGGCGTCTAGACTGGAGAAGTCCCAATGACAGAATGTCAGTGGCTGGAAGGGACCTCGAAAGATGATCTAGTCCAATCCCCCTGCCAGAGTAGGATCACCTATACCAGATGACACAGAAATGCATCCAGGCAGGTTTTGAATATCTCCAGAGAGGGAGACTCCACAGCTCGCCTGGGCAGCCCGTCTCTTCTCACAGGATAGCTTCTCCATTCCTGTAGTTGTGTTGGTGGTTGTCTGCTGAACTTGCTCCATTTTATCAATGTCTGTTGTGTATTGAGGAGCCCAAAACTGGATAGGTACTGTTGTAGGTTTGTTCTCACAAGAGCTGAGCAGAGGGGGGCAGTCATTTCCATCCATCTAGTGGCTGTTCTGCTTTGGATACAGACCAACATACTGCACCAGAGCACGCTGCAGACTTGTGTTCAGCCCTTCATCCGTTCAGGAGAACAGCCTCTGTTGTTGCAGGGGACTTTTCCTTCCCAGGTGCAGGGCTTCATATATGTCACTGTTGAATTGCACAGGACCACTGTTATATTCCTTCAGTGTGTCTAGAGCCCACTGGATGGCAGCCCTGCATGTACTGTCTGATTCCCCAAACCTGGTATAATCTGTAGACGTGTCTTGTCAATTGTAATTGTTCAGAAAAACATAGTGGGTTTAATTCTGGTTAATAAAAGTTAAGTAGCTGCAGGTGCTATTACTCATTTGCACTTGCTGCTGACTCTAGGTCTTTATTGAATTTTCATTCCCTTTAACCGTATTTTCTTATTCTGAGAATCTTTTCTCTAGCTTTCAAGAGCAAATGCAGAATTAGGAAATGATGTTTAATTCAGTAAATTGTTCTTAAACAAATGGTGTTGTTACATGTCTGTCTACATTAGTATAAAAGCAAAAATAGCTTAGATTAGGAGTTCCTTTAGTTTAATACTCTGTCTGAAATCTCTGATCTTTGTCCGAGGGCAAGTTTAGTATCTCTTCGTACTAGGTAAGTATCTTTGACTTGAAGATGTCATATAAAACAGATTTTTGGGACTGCAAGATAGGCTAGAACTTTTTCTGTCTATCCTATGCCTGATATAGCAGTATCTCCAGAAGCAGCAGACTAAGGGAAAAATCAATACAAACAGTCGTCCTAAATTGCTGCTTATCATCTTCCCGTCCATTACAAGGGCTAATGTGCAATTAAATGCATTAAAGTTCAGGGAGGGAGAGAAAGTAGCCATAATCAGAGGGTGATGGAAGGATAAAAATATGGTAACAAGGTACACTTCTGTTTCACACACCCCACCATACCACCTTCCTATACTCTCCCAACTTACACCTGGTTTCAGCTCAGGGGACTTCCTGATGTGTTTCTGATATTTAGTTAGTTAAAAGTGCCTGTTCTGTCCCCTTCAATTTAGGAGCACTTCCTCCTTTGCCCAGTTTTCACTTGAATTAATTTAACCTTCTTGCATCCACAACATTTTTTTTAATAAAGCCAGGTTAGTTACTACTCGTTAGTGAAGAACTGCTTCTTTAACGCAGCATGTCCTAGCTCTTCCCGTTGGCTTCTGGTTATTGTGCTGCTAAAAAGTAGTCTGTTGACTTGAATTTACTACTGACCAGTTCATTTGCAACAATCACGAGCTCAGTCAGTAGCAATAGAAACAATATAGGTGACACCTTGCAGTGACAGGAATTAGTTTATTTCAAAGAAATTTTAAATTGACTTTTGATATATGAAAGTTCATGACTTATGTTCTTAGACTGAACATATTGCAGCGATAAAAAATATTGCTATTTCCTGGTAACTGTCTGTCACTAGGATGTTTTGTTGTGAGATGATGCCACCCAAAGTTTTGCAAAATGATAGCAGATGTTGTTGTGCAAAACACCTGAAGACAAATGCCCAGCAGTAAAATTCACACGTGATACCGTGCTCTCACGCTCGTTTCCATTTGCAGGGGAAAGGTGTAAACTCTGCTTTGTGTGAGATCTGTTGAAACTACTATAACTGTCTGTGTGTAGTCAGAGACACAGCTGCATCCTGGACACATGGTTTAGGCTTTTACAAGTATTCTGCAGGTTCTGCTCTCATTCACAGAGAGCAAACTGTATGTTTGTTTATTTGTTTGTTTGTTTTTTAAATTAAATGGATTATTCAAAATACTAATCCTGCCAGTATCACTCACAGCAGAGATCCCAAAATACAGGTTTATAGGCAGAGAAAAGGTCACGCTTCTCTTGTTAGGTCATATGTTAACAGTAGTAATAATAACCCCTCATTTTAAAAAGTAACTCATTGTGTATGACTTAGGATTTTAGAACAATTCTATTGCAACTTTGAGAAGCCATTGCTCTGGGATGCTGTGCAAATTACATTGAATTTCTCTCATGACTTATTTTTTCACTGAAGCTGTTTAATTTGTTAAGCAGTTACTATAATCTCTCCTTGAATTATAAATATAAAACATTAAAATGAAATTTTCAAGAACACCTGTGGGTTAACCATAATTATCTTAAACTGAGACAAAGCAACAGGCTTTTATTATGTTTCCTAATTGCAGTACAACGTATAGCAACCGTTCTTGTCTCAGGTTTCTTGGTTACCATCCTGCATGTTCAATTAGTTTGTGAAACTCTAACCGGGCTTCGATCCAAAACCTCTCTCTGTAAATTTATAATAGGCAGACTGAGAAAGCATTTCCCTCTAGACTAGCAAAAAATACCCATGCTAGTTCTTTGTAACTTTTTGGTAAGTTATTTGCTGGGTTAGTTTTAGCAGTCCAAAGTTCCTTTTCCAAAAGTTATATTTTTCAATGCAGTATCATAATCTATTAAACCCACATCATTTTATCATCTAGACTTTTTTCTTAGGTTTTCAATGCATCTTAAACTGACAACTACAGTTTTAGAATTCTGAAGCACACTTGACAACTTCTCAGTACTCTTTAGCTAATTTACATAGGAAAATTAAGCTGTAATAAGGAAATGGACTAGATTGGGAAAATGTGTGGTTAGTGTCAGATGCTGGAAATGGAATTATTTTTTGGTGATAATTGGCTAGAAGTTAGATTTTTGTTTTACTTGGTGTTTATGCAAAGATTATAAAAACGTAAATTTGATCTTGATCCTGCAAATTTCTTTTTCCTATTTTTGGTTTGACTTTTGCTTTTGTTCCAGGTAGAAAGTTAAACAAGTAGAAAGGTAGCGTGTTCAGAAATATGCTGAAAGTCTAGGAGAGTTGCAATAAGTGTGGCTTGGTTTTGGTTAATGGATTATATGGCAATTAATAGGAAAGTTAGCTGGTAATGTGCGTGTATACAGTTATAAATCAAATGGGTGATGAAGACTCTTTTTGTCTGTGTAGCCTAGGATAAACACTTCAATGAGGGATGGTTCACATATGACTGCCAAAAAAAGAAAAGGTTTGTAGATAAACTAGGCATGATGTCTGAAAGAGTGAGTTTCAACGCAAATATGGTAATGCTTAATGTAGCCTTTAGAGACAATTTGGACGCAGGCTTTATTTTGTGACTTCGTTTTGAGCTGTTCATTTTTGGAGGTAATGACTTTATTGTGTTGCTCCTCAAGTGAATTGACAGTAAACTTAGTGAAATATTAGTTATTCTCTTCCTGCTCTTGATAGCTTTGCCTCATCTTATTTCAAACTCCCACTATTCTGCTTGGACAGATAGTTGATTCTCTTACATGTTGTACATCAGTGGTCCCCAAATAACTTGAGGTGGTTAATGGTTACCATCTCACCCTGAGTTAGGCAGCTGAAAGGGGAATTCTATCCCTGGTGTAAAAACTTAGCCACTTGTTACTATTTGGAGTTCTAACACTAGCAGAAATGAGGCTTGAAATGGAAGTTGTCACAAGGGAACTAAAACTGGCAATGACTACTTTTGTTATAAAGGTAAGATGGGGATACAGGATAACATTTAGTCTTTCATAGAAAACATGTACTATTGACATATTGCGACTCTATGACCTCTTGAGGATGGAATTATCCTAGAAGACTATGTACCTGTTGGTGTGAAATTTTGTGTAGATGTATCTAGCTAGTTCAGGTACTGCTGAGGGCATGTTTGCAGTAGCACATAATTCTTTTCAGGCTGTGAATCCTGGGAAAGGAGCTGAGCAAATATTTAAATACTGAGCCAGTGCTGAACTCCCGCCCCTGTGTCTGCTGAGCTAGTACTACCTTATTTTTTTAGGTTGTTGTTCTGTAGGAGATGTCTGATGTACTCCTTGCTAGCTTGTATGGCTGAACTAGAACTTCTTAGCACCTTTGCTTACTTGTAACTCTTCTGTCATTGTAGAAATAGGTCATGTGTTGATGTAAACTTATCAGGATGTATTAAATCTATGTGTAAAGGGTGGTGGAAGCAGACTAAATGTTCAGTGTTGTGAAACATGCATTTAGGATGCATGTAATGTGCTCTCACTGTATAGGACAGCTGTCACAGCAGCAGTAAGTTAAAATTGTATTTCGCCTTTAAATGTGATTGGAAAGCTAAAAAATTCTGCTAATATGGCATAAATACTAAGTTGCACTGATATTTATCTTAGCATTTTGGTAAATTACAATGAATCTTGGAGGAAAAAGTTCATATGCTTTAATGTCTGTTGCAGTGTTCTCTGCAGCATTATTTGCCTTTAATGTCAGTGGCTAAACTAAAAAATTAAAGCATCTTGTTGATATTTTTGGTTTAATTCTCTCATCCCCACACTAGTTTGAAGCCATTGTTGATTTTGGATGCTGCTGTTTAATGCTGCTATGGTAATTCATGACAGGATGAAATTTGAAGTGCATTTTGCTTAAAAGCATGAGTCAGTTTCTTTCTTTGAGTAGAAGTGTATGCATGAGAGAATTGTCAAAAGTCTGCACCTCTTAAACTGTGGAAAGAAGTGATATCATACAATTCTTGTCCTCCAGCAGGTACATCAGCAAAGTATGTAATATATAATGAATAAACTATATATGGGATTCACATGAAAGTTTTTAAATGGTTTAAAAACCTGTTTAAAATTCTTGATTTGTGAATCATACCAAATGTTGCTGTTTCATAAACTGATTACAGGTAGATTTTAAATTATCTTTACCTTAACTTCTAGTGCTTAAAATAAATGAAAAATCTTGACATCCCTCTTTAGAGCTGTTCCTGAAGAAAGATTTGGTGGATATTTACCTAATTAATCAGTGGATCTTGGGGGTTGAATCTTTGGTGAGTGAGAAGCCATGCAAAAGAGGAACCTTGGAGTAGGAAAGGTGTTGGATCCCACAGCAAGCTGAAGGTCCTGCTAGATGTCACTCTACTCCATTAGATTGAGGTGGAACAGGTTGCTCAGAGCAGTGGTGGAGGCCCCATCCCTGGAGATATTCAAGGTGAGGCTCAATGGGGCTCTGGGTGACCTGATCTGGTTGTGGATGCCCCTGCTCACCGGAGGGAGCCTGAACAAAATGGTCTTTGGAGGTCACTTCCATCCTGAGTGATTCTATGATAAAAGCCCTTGTAAAAAGTCCTTATCCAGCTTTCTTGTAGGCCCCTTTCAGGTACTGGAAGGCTGTTACAAGTTCTCCCTGGAGCCATCTTTTCTCTGTTTGAGCTTGTGTCTAAAGCAGACAAGTGAAATGTAGTAGTCCAATGCAGATAAAAATTAATCTGAAGAGCAACTTTTAGAAGTTATGAAAAAGTGTTAATAATGTCTGTACAAACGTATTAGAAGCTTGAGGACTCTCAAAACACTTGTAGGTCTAGAAGGTTCTAAGAAATATGACTGTCCGTAGAAGGTGAAGTTATAGCAGGAAAACCTGGGAAAATTCCTATTCTGGAAGTTTACAGGCAGTGCTTTGGAGGGTTCAAGTTAAATTTAAGTGTTGTAAAAGAAAATTGTTACTGGAAAAAGTGGCAAAATGTCAGGACCAGATAAAACATTCCTGAGGTTCTTGAGAAACTTGAGGATGAAACAACCAAAATGCTGAATGTCACGTGCAGCTTTTTTCTTGCAGTTGATTAGGTCTCAGCAGGCTGCAAGCTGGCTGATGTCATGTCACTTCATGGAAGTTCCCCAGAGAGCTCAAAAGAACTGTTGGCCAATAGCCATGACTTTGATAGCGGGCAAATTGGTAGAAGCCTTAACAAACATTACCATTACTTATTTCAGAGAAAAGTGGTGTTTTGCAGAAGAGTCAACACTGCTTTTGTTAGTGAGTCTTACAACAATCCTATGAGATTTTTTTGAAGCAACCAGCAAGTTTGTAGGTAGTAAAGACGAATGTGATACAGTCTGCTTGGATTTCTGAAAGGCAAGACTGGAAAAGAGAAGACAAAGAAGTAACAGGGCTAACTAAGGCTGTTGGAAACCCTTTCATACACAGAACTATGAGGGCTCTATTAGGAAAATGAATTCCACCTCAGCCAGACCCAGTACAGTGGGCTTTGACTGCGTCATGGAAAAAGATAGCTATCGCGGGGATGGAACAGTGATCTGTGTAATGGTGTACGGCAGAGAAAGCCATAAGAGGCTAGGACTATCAGTTGTCTGAGCCTGCTTGAGGTGATGTCTCTCTTAAGCTGAATCTTTTTTCAGTAAGACTTTTCATATACCAGAAATGTAAGGGAGACATCTCATTGAGAGCTATTAAGTACAGTGCCACTTGGAGGAAGCACTTGAGCTGCAGATTGCTGGACACTGTGGTCTGTGAGAACAGAATCTCTTATTTCTCTGTAGAAATCTTCTGTTGACTTGTCAAAGGCAGGGTAGTAGGATGGGGAGATTTGTGGTCTGGTCCAGTGTAACTAATTTATGTTGTTTAAACCAGCAGAACAGTATTTGTTACTACTTTTGTAATGTGAGTGGGTATTGATTGCAGTGGCATACAGCAGAGGAGGGAGCCAGCTAAATTAACAGCTTTAAAGTCATAATACATTGAGTTTGGATTTTGGTTCTGAAGTCAAACTATTGTTATCTACCCCCAACTAATTAGTAAATTGATTTCTAAATTATAACCTAACTTAATTTTGCCTCATTTTTTTTCAGAAACTACTGACTTGGCATGCTGAATCAACTTGCCTCATTCTTTTTCTTTTTTTTCATTGGTTTAACATCTGTGTGTCAGACTTCTGAGTTGTAGGGCAAGAGCAGAAACTGAAGAGAAAATGGCCTTTATGGCAAGGATGTGTGCACTGCTGTCTTTGTGAAAATTTGGTCTCGGATGAGATCTCTGTGTAAAAAAACCTATTTTGTATATGTTCAGTAAAACTTCTTATGTCATTGTAGCGTAGTACCTGAAGATTCCACCATGTATGATCCCATCAGAAATGATCTTGGCCTGTAGTTTAAGCTCTGAGCTCGGGCTGTGCCCCAGGATTGAACAGGAGGATGGCTGCTTCTGTGCTTTCTCTCTCTTGCCTTGTCTTGCCTGATTTGATTGCTGCAGGGATAAGAACTTGTTGTGCGTGTGAGGAAGAAAATAAGTTGCAAGGTTTTGGTAAGCAGAAGGGAAGAAGTTGGGGCTGAGGAAAAGGAGGTTGAAATGGTGGTTTGAACTTCAATGAGAATGGGGTAGTTTTATGTCTGGAGTAATGAGATTGACATGCTAGACAAGGAGGTTTTGGTTTGCTTTCTTGCAAACAAGTAGGCAATAAAAAAAAAGGCTTAAAACATGCTGTATTTCTGAGGGGATTTAAAAAATCAAGTAATTCTGGAAATAAATGTGCCTGTGGTTTTGTAAATTGTAATGACATAATGTCGTATGTCTCTCTTATCCTTCCTTGGCCCCTAAATCCTGAAACTTGTGGTGCATCACAGTGAATAAGAGATTTTTTTATTTTGCTTTCTCACTGTAGTTCCGCATTCTCTGTGCCCCCAGATCAGTGTCAAGAATGACTCAGAGGCCCCCGAAAAAGATGGGCTTAGACTTAATCCAGTTGACTATTACATCGGGGAACTGAGTTTTATTGTGACTCTGTAACTGAAATGTCTTTGCACATGTGAAATCCTTGGTGGATCACTAAAATCTAACTTTTTGCCAGTAGTTAGTGGCTATGAGTTTTGGTTTATTTTGTTGAGGTTGTTTTTGAGACTATGGCTCTGATTTGCAGTAATGGTAACCACTCTTTGCTGTAGCCAAACTGCTTTGAATGCCTGAAAGCCATCTAAGCAGTGAATGTGTAACAGAACATCACATTTCTTTCAAATTTAGCACAATTAGTTTATTTTTTTTTTATCTGAGGTACTAATCAGTAAGGTACTCCAGTATTTTACAAGCATTTTGAAACTAATTTTATAAGAATGTTTATGACTCTTCAGGTGCTACCAAGGTGGGCATTATACCAAAACCAGAGGAAGTGAAAAACGGTTGAGTGGTGTTGAACTGAACTGAGCACTTATGAGACCAGACAGTCAACAATTAAGCAGCAGCTGTCTTTGTGGGACAATTCACATGTGCTATATTTATATTTCTTTACTAATAAAGTGTCTATCTCGCCCATCTGTACATCTCACAAAACAAACTTTTTAAAAATAGACATGTGTTTGCTTCTTTTTCCTATTTATACACACATTAGCATGGCATTCTCTGAACATAACCATTGCATCACCTAAGGCTACCTTGTAAGACTGAGAATTGCAGAGATAAATTTTCTGCGTATAATTTTGAGAAATGCTTTCCATTCTCTTGAATAAGTGACGAGCTACTTACTGACATCACCAAAAAGGAATGTGACAGCTGCAATAGAACAAGTTCTGTCAGTCGTGAATTGAAATTTTTGTTTATCGTACATCAGCATGTAGCAGTGTTGCTGTGATCCCGAAACATTGTCCACAAGATTTTTTTCATGTCTAGAACACTGAGTGCTGCTTATATATACTACACAACTCTAGTACATATGTATGCGTATTACACTGTGCACTACTATGTAGCAGATTTCTATATATTTAGATTAAATATTGTAGTCTTTGTACAAAGAAGCACTCTGATGCTTTTAAGAAGCCTACCTTAGTGCTCCACAATTTTATTTGTAATGTTGCAATACTGAGAACCTTCAAATCACTTCTGTTGTACAAAGTCTTCTCCGGCTATCGTTTATCTTTTCTTCAGGTACAGGCTGGATGTGTTCAAAGAGAATAATCAGTGCAGATAATTAGAGATATGCAATAAATTCCATAGTTGATAGGACTTTTTAAGAGCTATGCCTTGTTTAGTTTCAGGGTTGACAATATGACCGAGAAAGTATCAGTATTTTCTGATTGTAATAGTTGAAGGACAAAGAATCTTTGTCTCATACAGTGCTGCTATGCTGATAACCAGTCTATTTCCCTTGTCTTTCTGTCTTAGTGTGTCTTTAAGATATTTATCATAATGTTTTCATTTGTCTTGGAGAAGACGGAGAAGATTGTGGGTTTAATAACGTGAGAAAATTAATTTGTATTCTAGTCACGGATTGGAAGGTTTACAGTAAGGAACATATGAGGTCACACAAAATAAGTGGAATAGAAAGAAGTACTGAATTGTTTCCATACTTCAAATGGTCTAAGTTAACCTTTTATCCCATACTCATTTAAATGTGTGGGTATGTTACTGTGGATTGGCTAGTCTATGATACATCAGCTGTTCTGCAGTAATTGCCAGTGTATTTGCTTTTATTTCCAGTGCAGTAATGTATTCCCTGTGTATTCTCTCTGAGGAGAGATAATGAGGTATTTTTTTTTATCAAAACAGTAAGAGGCTTCATATGGAGCAGCTGAGAAGTAGCAGCTTGCACCACACTAATTGCCTAATAGAAAAGTCTGAGGGCCTAATGGTTAGAAAAGTGTCCCATTTCATTGGGGTAGATCCAGCTCTACCTGAAACTGCAGCAATTCTCCTGTCTTGAGTCATGCATTATCAGCTTTTTGAGAGCTTCAGGTTCATCAGATTGTTTCCAAAGATTATATAGCTATGTTAGTGTTCTTATTACTTTAGTCAGAACTTCCAAAGTTCACGTTTCACTTTGTTTTCAAAACTGAGAGACACTTGGTCTGCTGCTTGCACAGCAAGAGTAAGAATGCTAAATGCGTTGATGTAAGCTTTTACAACATGAATATTAGGCATCTCAGCATTTATCTTTGATTTGAATACATGTTCAGTGAACATAATTTTTATTCCTTTGGTTTGATCTAAGTAGTTTCACTGGTGACTGGTAGTTTCAAAGTAATTGTAAAAGTCTCTTGAGCCATTTTGCTTTGCTTTATTCTTCTTTTGTAATATCTCATCATTTTGCATATGTTCTGTAGATGTAGGTTGAAATTACTGAAGTCCAGTGGATGTCTATTTGGAAAACAGTCTCTGCTGTGGCAGGCAATTTCTGTCATTTATTCCAGTAGCACCCAAGTTTTTCTGAACTGTGAGTGAAAAACCCTCACACAGTCTTTTACTGTCTATATTGGTGTAAAGGTGCTGTTCAGAATGACAGATTTTTATCAGTTCCCCTTGTAAGGTGATTTCTCTTTTGCTTTCCTATCAGCCTGTAGGCATATGGTTCAAGCATTTACATGTTAATAGAATAAAAAAAATAGTCAAGTCTGTGTCTTTTACCACCAGTAATGGTTTTCTGTACAGACTGATGATGCAGTAATGAACCAGTTATGAGAGAGCAACTCATGAATATAAATAGTCCCATTTTACAAGTATTATGCCAAGGTCAGAGGGAGAGAGGAGGGAGGTCAGAAGTAGCTCCTTAATCACAATCACATCTGGAGCTGAAACAAACTCTTTCTTTGTCAGTAGAAATTTGGCAGTGTTTTAGGTTTGCTGGAGTTTAGATGCTAAACTTTGGGACCATGGCAGAGAACTAAGCTGTGCATACATAGATTAACGGTACAAGAACAATCTGCATAATAACCACTTTTTCTGGATGCCCCACAGCCTTGATTTCTGGATGTTTGGAAAACCAACTCTTACCACAGTAGCGCAGGAAAAAGCCATACCATATATGCTTTTCATAGGGCATTTGATTTGACCACTAGAACATAACACGTTAATTATACTGGATAACTGACAATCTTGTGATCAGTCTGTATCATTCATCATAGAAGAAATATTAATGCATCAGCAGAAGCAGTATTTGATACAGTGATTTCTGTTCAAGATAGCATTGCAGGCACTTGGTTTTGACCTTTAAACTTGCTTTTGCTTGGCAGTGGCTTTGGGTATTGTCCAAGCACAGACTGGTGTCTTCTCAAAGGAGAAACATTTTTTGTTTCTCTCTTATCTGTCAATCTGTCCACTTAAGTAGTCTCTGTTATCATAAAGTTATAAAATGAGACTCACAATTTGCTTCTGAGTGGGAGGGAAAAAAAGAAAAGGTATGCCTGCGAGTTCCCCAAAATGATTATGCTTATGTGATTCTTTTTTTGCAGTTTCTAAGGCACTGGATTTTGAGGAAGGTTCCTTGAGATTGTAAGTTCTTTTGGGAAAGAGCATAAGTTGTCTTAAGAAAGAAACCTACCCAATCTGCAATGGTTAAAAAGATACATATCTTACAAATTACACAAAATCAATAATATTAATTTTGATATCCAGGTGAAGATTGTTAATAACTGTGAATGCAGTTTATTAACATGAAATCTCACCAGAAAACTTTACATGGTTCAAAACATATGGTTTGGATACTTATACACACGGGGAACAGGCAAAACTTGAACACTAGAAGAAATAATTAGCAAATGCAAACATTATACTGGAAGAGAAGGTTCTAGTGGTCAGTATACTGCTTTCAGTTAATTATACTACATATCCACCAGATGGGACTCAGGAAGCTGCTTTCTGCTTGTGGCAGAAGGCAGTGAATTACAAGAGGTTTTAAGTATTTACTCAAAAAATGTTAGTCTCCTGACTTGCAGGGCTAGCTACAGCTTCAGACAGTACCCAACATGCTTTCAGGGAATTCTGTAAGTCTTGTCAGCCGCTGAGGCTCCTGATTCTTCCCAGGCTTCACAGCGTGCTGGGGAAAGAAGACGGACAATCTGTGGCCTTATCCTGGTTACTCTGAATGATCTGTGTGTCTCCAGGACTCCACATCTTGGCAGGTGTAGGCAGGATGTTTTGTGATGTGCAGTCTCAACACAGCGTCACACTGGCTATGCACGCCAATTGCGTGGAGGCATTTAGAGCCTGTTCCTTGTAAACTCGAGGTGGTGAAGTTTCGAGGCAGCTCAGGATGCACTGAGGCAGTGAGCAATGACAGCAGGTAGTAGCAAGCAGCAAACAAGTGCAAATACAATGGCAGAGCACATTGTGTTGCCTGCTTATCTCTTTTTATCAATACGGCCTGAGACTAATGGGCCTTTGGATGTAGATTAGCCAATCAGAACGGCACTTTCCAAACTTGACCATATTAGGTGAGGCCAGGGCTTTTGTTTTCCTTTCCAGAAGTTGCTTCCCCTAGCACAGGAGGAGGGGAAGCAGGGGAATGTGTCTGGATGAGACTGGACATGCATAAGCATATTTTGGCCTATCCAGGTCTGCCACAACAATGTTATTGCCATAAAGATCACCACAGCCAAATGCTTTCTGAAAGTATTTTCTAGCCAAATCAGTTTCTCTCTGTGTTTACAGCAGTTACTTTTCTTTCATATCCAACATGTCAAACTAAGGGAGTACATAAACTTTTTCTGCAGTTACTGACCAATCTTGAAATTCCACTGAACAAACATTTTGTAGTTAACAGTCATTACAACCTAATCAGTCTGGGATAATGTCAGAAAGAGGAATCACTGAATGTATACTTGAGGAGTGAGGTCATTAGCCCTTAGTTGTCAGCTGTTGATTAAGCCAAGCATTGTGTCTGCATGCCCCTTGAAACATTCCCATAGGTTTGTAGTAGGGTTTGGATATGAGCCGTTAACAAATTTCCAAATTCAAGGCCTTTTGTATTGCAGTTCAGCATAAAAACTGTAGTGCCATATATATCTGGGAAACCTGAAGAACTTTGAAATTTCCCTAAGGCTATGGTGATGTGTCTGTAAGGACGAAGTTGTGGTAAAAGCTTTTAAATATGTTGAGCTTTGTTTTATTTTGTTGGTTGTTTTTTTTTTTTTTCTGCTGAAGCAGATGAAAAATGCTTCATAATCTGCTGATTTTGGAGTTGAAGGCCAGAGCAGTGTTAGCTTCCTGAGGGCGTCATCTGCTCAGGCCAGTGGCTGTAGCATATTACTGATGAGTCCAGAGAGAGCATTAAGCTACCTGAGTTACTTGATTTTTGATCTGTCACAATAGTAGCTTGAAAACAGGACATGTCCTTAGACCTTTAGACGTCCCAAATGATAAATGTTGTTTGAATTTAGTATTCAGTAGCTGTGTACAAGGTTATGATCCACAGCATAGTGCTGGCCTCAGTAGTAGCAGAAGCTGGGACCATTTTTAAGTAGGGAAGCTTTTCAGGACTTTCTTTGGGAAGAGCATTATTATCCTGCTTCTAAAATGGTTCATTCAATGATGAGAGTCATGGTGTGAACCATATGGACCTAGGCCATCAAGTGATCTATTTTTTAAAAGCTATTTTGAATCAGTGCAACAAACACTGGAAAAGGAGTGGTGGAAGGAGATACTGGGATTCTTTACTGAAACTAAGTTTAGGATGGAGAAATAAACCTGCAGGTTTTTCCCATATGTTTTCATACCAGCAGAAATATCTATTGGTTGCATTTGTTTTCTGTTTTAACACTGAGTATTTATATACTTCCTTTTTTGTTCAAAATCTAATGCTTGGAATAAAGAAGCAAACGAGGCAACAGGAAATGTGTATGTCTACCAGTGGGATCCCCTCTTAAGAGGTATGTTATGATCCCACCAAAAGATCATAACTAAGAAATCAATTCCCCTCCTCATTCTAAAGTTCTTCAGTGTGTTCATATGTGGACACACAAGGAAATTGTTACAACTTTTCCACAAAATGATATAATGAAGGAAAAAGACATTGGAACTTGCTGAAAATTATAGAATTCTGCTTGATCTCACCTGACACTACAGACCTGTTGTGCACCACTCTTGACTCTGCACTTCATAGTGTCACATAATGGTTGAGGTTGGACAGGACCTCATTTGCTTCACCTCTGCTCAGGAGTTGTGCATCCAGACAGCAAATGGCATCCAGAATACATACATATATATATGAAAAAAACCAAATATATATATATATAATTTATTTTTAATCTGTGGAAAATAATAACAGGAAAACTGCTTCTTGTGGATTTCTGTGTAACAGACAGAGGATTCTATTCTGTTAATTAGCTTTCATGAAGATAAACATAACATGGAAAAAATAGTAAAATTACTGAATACTTTCCATCTTTGTTTTAGAAATTACATTTTTTTATTGGTGCTCTATTTTATGAACACCACGCAAGCCAAATTATATGAGAGATGTAGCTAAACTCACAGGTTGGTTGTTTGTGTTTTTCTTTTAAATACATTGGCTGTTACATTGAAAAACTGATAAAATTTACTTAACTGATTTCTTCTGAAACACGATAGCAGGGCTTAAAATGTGTCATTGTAGAATAAAGTTCACTTCTGATGTAATCTTTTGACTTTAGTTTGTAGCACTTTGATTTTCCTGCAAATGTCTGTCATTGTTTTAACTTCTTTAAATATGTGAGTAGTTATTGGAGGTGGAAGGGTTGTAAAAATAAAAAGAAAAGGAGCTTGGTATTGATATAGAGAAGATATATTGGAAAATAATTTTTTAGCCATTCAGTATCCTGGCACTAAATTGCCATAGAATCAGAAGTACTGTGATGTGGAATGGAACATTTCATAGCTGTGCTCTGCTAGGGCTGACTAAAAACATTCACATGGCCTTTCAAGCACTTGTAGTATGTTAGTGTCTGACAGATGGCTTCTTCTTTGTTAGATGGTCTAAAATGGTCACTCTGCAGCTTATGATCCCCTTCCTGCCTTTAAGTAAATTGCAGGCCTCAGTATATAAATTTCTGCCCTGTCAGGGTCACTTGCTGTTGCTGCAAGTGTTGAATACTATCTGTATAAATAATGAAATGATAACATGCCTATAGAAGGTTTTCCTAAAGCCAGCTAGCTGGTTAAATCTTGTGTCATAAAAGTCTGTGGAGATATTCTCTAAATATTTTTAAAGGTTTTGATTGGTTTTGTTTCATTACTTAAAGGTGGCAAGTGTGTTTGTAAGGGACTGGAGCATCTCTTTTACGAGGAGAAGCTGAGAGACCTGGGGCTGTTGAGCCTGCAGAAGAGAAGGGATCTCATCAATGTTTGCAAATACCTGAAGGGTGGGTATCAAGAAGATGGGGCCAGTCTCTTAGTGGTGCCTAGTGATAGGATGAGGGGCAATGGGTGCTAGCTGGAACACAGGAAGTTCCACCTCAACATGAGGAAAAACTTGGCTGTGAGGGTGATGGAGCACTGGATCAAGTTGCTCAGAGAGATTGTGGAGTCTCCTCTGGAGACTTAAAACCTGTCTGGCTGCGTTCTTGTGTGATCTGCCCTAGGTGATCCTGCTTTGTCACGGACGTTGGACTCGATGATCTCTGGAGGTCCCTTCCAAACCCTACCATTCTATGACTCTGTATTGGTAGTGCACCTTGTATCAAAATGTATTAAAGCTTACAGAGCTAAGGCTTCCTAGGATTGTGCAAGTAACAGAACTGTGCTAAGTCTGAGGTCAGAGCTGGCTGTTCTTATGCAGATCTGAGGGGTAACTGAATGGCCCCAGCATTTTGGTGAGATACAGGAATAGAAGCTTACCTGATTCTGTCTTGCAAGCGGAAAGGTGCAAAAAAGTCTTTGTGCTATCTGTGTTTTCCTGTGCATGTGTCTTCTCTTGTCTGCTAGCTTTTAAACCTGTTTTATCATTAAAAGAAGAATTGATGGAGGAATAATTACTGGTGTTACAGGCCCTGTAATTTTTGGGGTTGTAGGTGTTAAAGATTTCATTGTAAATTTCTGTGTGGCCGGCTCTACTGCCTGACAGAGATTGCCAGTGGGAGACATTTTAAGCTCATGACAATTTTAGTTTCAATTTACATTTTTGGTGTGGTTTTTTGACTATTTGTTTTGCTTTTTTCCCCCGTACAATAATTCATTAAATGAATGTTGGGGTATTCATACTGAATTTTTGTTTTCTAATTTTCTTTCTTGAATAATGACCCCTTTCTGAAAGATTTGTGAAAATTATGAGCAACACAGTTCCTTTCTGTAAATCTAACTACATTGCAAGTACCAGATAATCAAGCAGGAGTTCCCCTTCTGCCTTGCAATCCTGAGGTTTCTAGAGATGTGGGTTCTTCATGGTTCTGTCTTAACCTCCAGCTGCTCCTCGCTTATTCTAAATGTGCCTTGTTTGAACCAAGTAGCTTGTTGGAGTAGTATGACTGTGTTGTACCTCTTTGAAGTTGTTTACATTGTTAGAATTAATGTTTGCCAAACTAATATTCACCTTATTATTTCTAATATACTGCTTTTTAAATGTAGTTGTAATTAATCTTTTAAATTTTGCTACAAGTGTGAACAAATTACATGGCTTTGTGAATTGTTTTGGCTGTTCTTGAAGGTGGAAGGGAAAGTAGGAGGCTAGAGAGATGACTGATTTAAGCTCCTCCTCAGTTTTTCTAGTTTTGAACCCAAAATGTAACATGTATTTAGGGAAGTAATGTTGAGACAGGACCTATTAGAGAGGCAGATTAGAAAAATGTCTTCATTTGTACTGATGGTGATGGTTGCCAAGCAGTGATACTGCAGTAATGTTTGGGCAAATAACTTCTCCTGCTGTGAAAGGAAACAGAACTGAATACCAGCAAACAAAGCTTATTTACATTTTAAATAATGTTTTGATTTTTCCATTATGTATGCGGGTTAGTGGGTGTTCTTTACATAAACCTGGAGATAACCTCCTAGAAGTTCAGTTCCTCCAGTTCATCTGTCAAAATACCAAGTGTGAATTAATGTTTTTGGCTCTAACATAATCTGACTTCTTGGTGAAAATGTCAGACTCCCCAGAGACTGAAACATGTGCAGACCTTAATTTTCATGTATTTTGACAAGTAGTGAAAAGTTGTTGTGAACAAAAGAGCATTGAAAAAAATAATTTGATATGATACAACTGTCAAATCTTAATCATATGTTCTCGGCTTGAGTCTTGCTTGTTACCTGCCAAAAAATAACTCTGAAAAGCAGCCAGTTTTGTGGCTGGAAAGGATATTTTTTTAAAAATTACATTCTTCAATTTTTAGTTTTTAGAAGAACAAAATATATGAAATTCAGATGGTAACGTTTGAAAGAAGACAATAGAAAGAGTGTTTACTTTAATTCCTTCACATAAGCAGGGTACAATAATGTCACTTGTGGAGAGAATTATTTGCGCTTTTCTTGAATTGGTACTCTCTGCCTTTTGAATGAAAAGGGAGCATGGCATGAGCACTGAGACTGAAGTAGTTATTTAAGATATCTTTCTGCAGTTGACATATATGTATTTGGTTTCCTGTTTTTTTAAAAAGCTTGCCAACTTTTAGGTGAAATTTAATTTTCCATTTTATCTTGTGTAAAAACTGGTAAGAGGGGAAAACCAGGAGGTGCTGCAGTATCCATACATTGTAGTTGAATGCTGAGAGTTCCTTCAGGCTGTCTTATACTCTCTCAGCCCTGTTCTGAGCCCCAAGATTCAAAAATGCTTGCATAATTGGGTACTGTTTTGTGACTTATTAATTGCTCTCTTGGGTATATAGTTGCATGTGAGCCAGATTGGCTACTTTCCCAGCTTGCATCACTGGCAGCTGTTTTGCTTGAGGCAGATGGCTTGTAAGAGAAGCACCCATAAATTAGGGCACTGCTACTTTTTTCAAACTATTCTGCGAGAGAGAACCCGGTGAGATGATGTTTCAAAGTGGGTTTCGTATGCCCTGATGAACTTTTCAAGTGTCCAAATGGCACATTCTACAATCATCTCTATTTTAAAAATAATTTTAGGGCAGTTCAGACACTATGGTGTAGTCAGCTTGAAAATATTAAGTTATGTTAAGAACCATTTGTGATGTTGTCTATATGAAAGGAGGCTCTGAAAAAAAGATTTCATATCAAAAAGAGGAAGGAGCCTTAATAACTTTTATATAATGGAAGTAAGAGTGTTTTTAAGGGCAGTGGCTAGAAAGGAAATGGAATCACGTACAATAGGAGAAATTCAATGGTCTGCTCAGTGTTTTAGGCATACTTGTGTGCAACATTTTTCTCCTGGACTTTGTGCTTACAGTTCTTATGTCTTCATACCAGCATAAACCAAACCTCTTATCCTAGAACAATAATTTCTTATGACTACATGTCTCTTTCAAGGCAGAGCAGTTTACTGCTTATACTACTTTTTGCTTCTCTTCTTTTGTTCCTGTAGTGATGTGTTTTGCTAAAGCAAATTACTTTTGACCTTTTCTAGTTTGTGTCTCAGTGAGATTTTTCTCACTGTTAACCATTCTTGAATCCTCCAGTGGGTTTTAAGAACCACCCTTACCATAGCGCCTTACCATAGGGTTAGGGGTTAGGGGTGAGGGTTAGGGAGTTAGGGTTAGGGTTAAGGTTGGCTTTGGGGTTATGGTTGGCTTTGGGGTTGTTAGTGTCCGTTCAGTTTAGGGGATGTGGGTTAGGTTTAGGTGAGCGAACAGTTAGAGTTAGGGGTTAGGAGTGAGGGTTAGGGAGTTAGGGTTAGGGTTAAGGTTGGCTTTGGGGTTAGGGTTGGCTTTGGGGTTAGGGTTAGTGTCCATTCAGTTTAGGGATGTGGGTTAGGTTTAGGTGAGTGGACAGTTAGGGTTAGGAGTCAGGGTTGGGGAGTTAGGGGTTAGGCTTAGGGTAGGTGTTAGGGGGTTATGGTTAGGGTTAGGATTGAGTGTGGGGTTAGGGTTAAGGGCTAGGGTCCATTAGGGTTAGCATTAGGTTTGAGGTTAGGGTTGGGATTGATTTTGGGATTAGGGTCCATTAGGGTTAGGGGTGAGGGTTAGGGAGTTAGAGTTAGGGGTTAGGCTTAGGGTAGGGTATGGGGCTAGGTTTATGGGTTAGGGCTAGGTGAGAGGACAGTGTTTGGGTTAGGGGTTAAGGTTAGTGGGTTAGGGGTTAGGACTAGTGGTTGGGGTTAGGGTTAGGTTTGGGGTTAGGCTTAGGAGTTAGGGTTGGGGTCTGTTAGGGTTAGGGGCTAGGGTTAGGTGAGCAGATGGTTAGGGTTAGGGGTTACGGTTGGAGTAGGGTTATGGGTTGGGGTTAGGGTTAGAGTTTAGGGGTTAAGGTTGGGGTTAGTGTTAGCGTTTAGGGTTTTGGTTAGGTTTGGGGTTATTTTGGGGTTAGGGTTAGGGGTTAGTGTTTGGTTTAGGGATCAGGGGTTAGGGTTTGGGGTTAGGGTTAGAGTTTGGAGGTTAGGGTTGGGGTTAGGGTCAGGTGAGTGGGTGGTTAGGGCTAGGGGTTAGGGTTGGGGTTAGGGTTAGGTGAGCGGACAGTTAGGGATATGGGTTAGCGTCCGTTAGGGTTAGGGTTGGCTTTGGGGTTAGGGTTAGGAGTTAGGGTTAGTGTCCTTTTGGGTTAGGGTTATGGGTTAGGGTTAGGTGAGCGGACGTTTAGGGGTTACGGTTGGGTTTGGGGTTAGAGTCCATTAGGGGTAGGGTTGGGGTTAAGGTTAGGGAGTTAGGGTTGGGGTTAGGGGTGAGGTTTAGGGTTATGGTTTGGGGTTAGGGTCTGTTGAGGTTAGGGTTAGGGTCCATTAGGGTTAGCATTGGGGTTAAGGGTGAGGGTTAGGGAGTTAGGGTTTAGGGTTACGGGGTTATGGTTAGGGTTAGGATTGAGTTTGGGGTTAGGGTTAGGGTCCATTAGGGTTTGTCTTAGGGTTAGGGTTGGGTTTGGGGTTAGGGTTAGAGGTTCGGGTTAGGGAGTTAGTGTTAGGGGTTAGGCTTAGGGTAGGGGCTAGGGTTACAGGGTTAGGGTTAGGTTTAAGGTTAGAATTGATTTTGGGGATAGGGTTATGGGTTAGGGTTCGTTAGGGTTATGGGTTAGGTTTAGGTGAGCGAACAGTTAGGGTTAGGGGTTAGGGGTGAGAGTTAGGGAGTTAGGGTTAGGGTTAAGGTTGGCTTTGGGGTTAGGGTTAGTGTCCATTCAGTTTAGGGATGTGGGTTAGGGTTAGGTGAGTGGATGGTGAGGGTTAGGGGGTTAGGGTTAGGCTTAGGGTAGGTTTTAGGGTTAGGAGGTTATGGTTAGGGGTTAGGGTTAGGATTGAGTTTGGGGCTAGGGTTGGGTGTTAGGGTCCGTTACAGTTGTGGGTTAAGGTTAGGTGAGCAGACAGTTAGGGGTTTGCGTTGGGTTTGGGGTTAGGGTCTGTTAGGAGTTAGGGTTGAGTTTGGGGTTAGGATTAGGGGTTAGTTAGTGTTAGGGTCTATTAGGGTAAGGGTATGGATTAGGGTTTGGTGAGCGGATGGTTATGGTTAGGTTTGGGGTTAGGGTTTGGGTCTATTGGGGTAGGATTACGGGTTAAGGGTAGGTGAGTGGATGTTTAGAGTTAGGGTTAGGCAGTTAGCGTTGGGGTTAGGATTAGGGTTTGGGTTGGGGTTATGGTTAGGGGTTAGGGTTAGGGAGTTAGGGTTAAGGTTGGTTTTGGGGTTAGGGTCCGTTAGGGTTAGGGACTGGAAGCTGGCCAGTGTGGTGCCCATCCACAGGAAGCATCGAAAGGAGGAACCAGAAAACTACAGACCTGTCAGCCTGACCTCAGTGCCCGGCAAGGTCATGGAACAGGTCACCTTGAGTGCCATCACAAAGCACCTACAGGATGGCCAAGGGATTAGGCCCAGCCAGCATGGGTTTAGAAAGGGCAGGTCCTGTCTCACCCACCTGATCTGCTTGTATGATCAGGTTACCTGCCTGGTGAATGTGGGGAAGGCTGTGCATGTAGTCTACCTGGACTTCAGCAAAGCATTTGACACCATCTGCCACAACAAGCTCCTGGCCAGGCTGGCAGCTTGTGGTTTGGACAGATTCACTCTGTGCTGGGTCAGGACCTGACTGGAAGGCTGAGCCCAGAGAGCGGTCATGAATGGTGCCATATCCAGTTGACAGCCAGTCACTAGTGGTGTTCCCCAAGGATCAGTGCTGGGCCCAGTCCTGTTCGACATCTTCATTGATGATCTGGACGAGGGGATTGAGTCCAGCATCAGTAAGTTTGCAGATGACACCAAGCTAGGAGCAGGTGTGAATCTGTTGGAAGGTAGGAGAACCCTGCAGAGGGACCTAGGCAGGCTGGATGGGTGGGCAGAGGCCAATGGGATGAGATGTAACAAGGCCAAGTGCAGGGTTCTACAGTTTGGCCACAACAACCCCAAGCAGCGCCACAGGCTGGGGACAGAGTGGCTGGAGAGCAGCCAGGAAGAAAGGGACCTGGGGGTAATGGTAGATAGTAGGCTGAAGATGAGCCAGCAGTGTGCCCAGGTAGCCAAGAGAGCCAATGGCATCCTGGTCTGAATCAGGAACAGTGTGACCAGCAGGATGAGGGAGGTTATTCTTCCCCTCTATTCAACACTGGTCAGGCCACACCTTGAGTGTTGTGTCCGGTTCCGGGCTCCTCAATTCAGGAGAGATGTTGAGATGCTGGAACATGTCCAGAAAAGGGTGACGAAGCTGGCAAAAGGCCTGAAACACAAACCCTATGAGGAGAGGCTGAGGGAGCTGAGGGTGTTTAGCCTGGAGAAGTGGAGGCTCAGGGCTGACCTCATTGCTGTCTACAACTGTCTGAAGGGAGGTTGTAGCCAGGTGGGGTCGGTCTCTTCTCCCAGGCAATCAGCAATAGAACAAGGGGACACAGTCTCAAGTTGTGCCGGGGGGAAGTATAGGCTGCATGTTAGGAGGAAGTTGTTGCCAGAGAGAGTGATTGGCATTGGAATGGGCTGCCCAGGGAGGTGGTGGAGTCACCGTCCCTGGGGGTGTTGAAGAAAAGCCTGGATGAGGCACTTAGTGCCATGGTCTAGTTGACTGGATAGGGCTGGGTGATAGATTGGGCTGGATGAGCTTGGAGGTCGCTTCCAACCTGGTTGATTCTATGATTTGAGTTGGACTCATACTTGAGGAAATAAAGGATTATTAAAAGAAACATCACTAATTTCCTCCAGTGAAGTTCGAAGCTTGGACAAGTTGGGACATTTTCTGAATCTGAGGCACAGTTGGGACATTCTATAAAGGAGGGAAAAATAGGTTCTGAGTATGAACTGCTCGTTAAGCAAATAGAGCTCAGAGAAAATAGAGAGGAGCAAATCCATAACCACGCCTCAGGGGGAGACCTCCCAAGGATGCAGAAGAACAGTAGTTTGCAACTAGCAAAATTACTTTAAGTGTAGCATGGATTTATAGTGACACATTTTGCTGTGTTGTTTAATGTTTCTCTCCTAAAATTTCATTTAATGTCTTTGAGAACTGAGCTGATGAAAATGATTTGAAGATCTTTTTTACTGGTTACTACTGATGCAACGTGAGTCCGGCTTGCTATAAAGCAGTTCAAAATATATTTTCCTCCTCAATATTTACCCATTGGTACTGCATTTCATTGATGTTTTACTGTCTGTTTCCTATTGGGAATTTTGTTATCAGCGCGTGTTGATGCTTCAGAAACCTGTTGCCTCTTCTTTTGATTTTGAGGGAGTTGATTTAAGATGCCTCTCAGTTTGAGTCTTAGAAAAGTTTCTACTAGCATTTTTTTTCTTTTTGTGAACTTTCTACTTTTACACCTTGAGTCCTTTGTCCAGTTCTGGGCCCCTCAATTCAAGAGAGATGTTGAGGTACTGGAACGTAACCAGGGAAGGGTGACAGAGCTGGTGAGAAGCCTGGAGCACAGGTCTATGAGGAGAGGCTGAGGGAGCTGGAGTTTTTAGCCTGTAGAAGAGGAGGCTCAAGGGTGACCTCTTTGTTGTCTACAACTACCTGAAGGGAGGCTATAGCCAGGTGGTGGTCGGTCTCTTCTGCCAGGCAACCAGCAACAGAACAAAGGAATACAGTCTCAAATTGTACCGTGGAAGTTATAGGCTGGATGTTAGGAGGAAGTTCTTCACAGAGAGAGTGATCTGCTGTTGGAACAGGCTGTCCAGGGAAGTGGTGGAGTTGCCATCCCTGGAAAAGCCTGGATGAGACACTTAGTGCCATGGTCTAGTTGATTGGATAGGGCTGGGTGGTAGATTGGACTGGATGATCTTGGGGGTCTCTTCCAACCTGATTGATTCTATGAATCTTTACATTACGTATTTTGCCGATCCAGAGGGTAGCCATCCCTTTCTTCTCATGTTTATGTGGTTTCCTCAGCAGCATTTAGAGAAGACTATGCCAAAGCTTTTTGTTTGGGTGTGTTTTGTTGTTGTTTTTTTTTTTATTGATTGGTTTGGCTTAGTTTGGATTTGTTTTATTGAGAATTGTTTTGGTTTGTTTTTTTAAAGTCAAAGTACACTGTCTGTTTCAGGTTTGTTTGTTTTTTTTTTTCCAGTTGATGTGTGCAGTCTGTTTTAAAAAGATTTGCTGAGCATGGCTATCTATGTATGAAAATTCTACTGATTTAAATGGTGCATCTATAAATTTACTTTGTGGTGTTTCCCTCTTCACAGTTTTTGTCCAATTCCTCTGACAGTTACCCCACATCACTCTGAATCCCTTTAAAGCTGATATTGCAACTGCTGCTTTCTTGTGTTGAGGTGCAAGACACAACCTGTCATTGGTTATACTACATTGTATAGATTTGACTCCTTTGAAGGTTACTGTAATAAAATCTTATCTTTGATGTGTTGGATCAGGCATGATTAAATATTTGATTATTTATTTTGGCCAGTCCATCTCTTAGTTTAGTTTGCATATACTTTACAAGGGTATTTAATTAATATATACATTTTGAATATCATCATTTAACTGATACATTAAAAATATACAAATAGAGAAAAAATTGCAATTGCTCCATCTCAGTGTAATTAAATGCTGTATAAGGTATGTGTTATATGTGTTCATTTTAGAACAACATGTATAATTCTTGTCATGGAAAACCTCATTGTTTTTAAAGCATAAGGTATTTCACTTTCAGTTTAAAACCAAACAGACATAAAGCAAGCAAAGAAATAAAATACACCCAAACAAGCCCCAAAACAAAAACCAACCAACCAAAACACTCCCAAAACAGGAAAAAAAAAACAACAGAAAAAGAATGACTTTGGGACTATTTGTCTTTTTCACAAGGGTGATGAGGCTTTTAAAAAATGAAGTAGCCAATTACAGTGGTCTGCTAGGTATTGTAAAAGCTTTCTTGCTTGCCTCATTGGGACAGTATATTTCTAGTCAGATACTGCTGGGAATCTTGATACAGCACATTTTTTCCCCTCCAGTTAGTGTTAGCTTGAAATTTTAAGTCTTTTTTTGCTCTTAAAAAAAAAAAAAAGCCTGTGCAAGTTCTATGACACCGTATTTGATAATGGAATTTATTGATAAGAATGTACAATTAGTCACAGATGAGCGTAGACATGTTTTTATTAGGTTCATCTCATTAATAGCTGTTTTGGAAACACAATCTTTAAGAGACTTCATAGCAACACATTAAAGTCTATTAAAAAAAGGTTGAGAAATGAAAATATTAGTGATGTTCCCCAAGGAAAAATTACTTTGTCTGAATTTACAATATTTGATGGATTTATTGAGCATGCTACATTGCAACTTTGGTGTAAGTAATACTTGTCCCAAAAGGCAAATGATATTCTCACTGCCAGTGTTGTTCTCTTTAGGCATTTATGTAGCTTTCTCTATTGTGATGATTTTGCTGAATATGTCTTGGAGTTTAAAAGCCAATCCAAATATTTTTCTGCTAGTATAGAAAAGCCTGGCAAGCTATTCTTACTATTTTACAATCACTACAAGATGCTTGACCCATCTTGACCTCTTTCTTTCATATTAGTTTCTCTGAGTCATACTACCGAACTAAAATAAATTAAAAAACACTAATTGTGCTAAGTCTGGGTATTTTCAACATCAGCTCAAGCTGCTATATCACAAACTTTGATTTTTTTCATTTGTTTGGTTTTGAGATGGAGGAAGTATCAATTCTACTCATCAAAATCATAGGAAAACACATTATAGAAACAACTGTCAGTAGGTTACTTAGAGAAAAGTCAGCTTCACTGTTATTCACAGTTCTCTTTTGTGGTAGAATTTATATGCTTGCTTTCAGAAACCTTTGCAATAATGTTGTACTGTGAATAGCGTAACAAAGTGAGTTGGAGAGTAAGTAAAAACTCTGGAATGAAAACAGGCTTTGCTCTTAGATTTTCCATGTACATTTGTGAGCAGTAGGTTGTAGGTCTTCAAGTGTGGGAGAGTCCTGTGATATTTTGAATAGCAGAGTAAAACATAATTTATGAAAAGGCCAAAAAAAGGAAAGAACCTGTAGTTTTGGAGATGTTGATTGTGAGTCAAAAATTATTTTTCCTGGCAGTGGATATTTGTTTATCATATTAACATGGTGTGAAATTTAGCTTGTATCTATATGAAGTGAATCAGTTGCAGCAGGATGCGCTGCTATTCAACATTACAAAATAAAGCATAGCACTTCACAATGACTTCAAGAGTTTTAGAGGGGAAAACCCTCCAAACAACACCCTCTTTCAACAGAAATCTGAGCTTGTTCATCTCTCAGTCTTTTCATAGAGACTGTTTTTCATGACAAGGTTAGTAACTGGTGACAATTCTCAGAGGTCTCTGACTACATGCTTCATTCCTGGATGGATGAATTTATCACAAGGCAAGGTGGAACAGTGTGTGTGGCCTTCCCTGTGCTGCTAGTGCTGGTTTCTTTGTTCACTTGACACATGCAAGATAAGGATGACATAAACAGCTGTCTCTGCAAGACCTGCTGTTTGGGTGACAGTGTCAATCTCCCAAGCAGTTTAATTTAATCTAGTCATCTAATATTACAAGTGGGAAGGCAACTTTGTTTTTCTCTCTTTTTCATTTAGAGCAGAATCACATTACTAGGTGAAAAAAAAAAATCTACATTCTTTCAAATCTGCTGCCATTTGAGCTTTTGCTCAGCTGCTTACGAAACTGCCAAGCAAAGTACTACTTGACATGGATTCATTAAAGTAAATTGGCACTTTCTGTAGAATGCAGCAATTTGCGTTCCCTTGTTCTTCTCTGTTTCTGACAGCAATCTGTATTACATCCTGCAGAGTTTCAGGGTTTTTTTTTCCCCTCAAGAGATCTCATCTTCTGTTTCCTGGTACTTCAGCCAGAAATTTGTCCATTAAGATGATTTTTTAATACTGATTTAACTTTCACTAACACAGTTGCTCATGTAATCAGACTCATAATTAGACTCTCTCGTCTGCTGTAAAATCATTGCTTTTAATACTTCAGCTTGAGCAACTGAGAATTTAGTTACTTCAATCCCCATGTATAACTTCCAACCATAGCACTGCAGCAATACTTGCTTTCCTTTATGACAATATCTTCTTTGGCTTCTGGACCATTTCCTTTCAGCTTACTTCTCTGACTTCAGTCCATCTAATGTTTCTTTTTGAGTCATCATCAAGTGATTGAAAGAAAACGCTGATTTGTGTAAAGCTTGTACCTTGTGGCAGTTTTGTAAATAAAAATTCTTAAGACAACAATTATTGTAATCAAATAAAGTGGTGTGTTTAGTCAGTGAGAGTTTTTTTACTCTAAAGGTGCTGTGGCTCTGAATCAATCTAGCCTGAGTGATTTGAAAATACAGCCTCATAGTCAGAAAAGAATTGTCTTGTGACTGGAGTTAGCTGGAAACCAATTGTTTTATTTTTGCTTCTGCAAAAAATAAATCGTTCAGTGTGCAGACTGCATGAAAGTGTTGCAAATGGTTTGCTTCCTGGCTGTATGAATTCAGAACGAAAGGGAACTTTGCATGGCCTGTATTTAACTTATGAAATGCCCTTATGTATGATACTGAATCTGTCAGAACGTCGTGTGGGTCTGAAAAGATGAGCAGAGAAACACAAAGGTGAAAAATCTGTTAACTTTTGTAATATACAAAAGTATACAACATGCAGCTACTTGAGCTGTGTTGCTGAGACTGAAAGAATATTCTGACAATTAGCGATGCTTGCTTGAGAACGTTCTTATCTTGAGGTGGCTGTCAGTGGCTAAACACTGGATTAGGTGACCATGTGGTCTTTTGATGGGAGCCATTCTCACATTCATCTTGATTTTTGACTGAGAGCTTAATTTTATGCTGCTTGTTTTAGAACGGGGGCGTGAGGAGAAATGTAGGTATTTTAGCAGATTTTAAGGAGGAAGATTTGATAAAAGTCTCTGAAAAACTCAGTACCTCCTTTTCTTCAGCTCAGTGCTGGAAAAAAACCCAAATCTGTGGTCATATGAGATAGTTTCTCTTTGATGAAAAGAAAAAGAACTGAGATTAATTTCTTTGTCTCTAGTATAATAGGTCAACAAAACTCACCTGATTAAAAAAATTAAGTCGAGGGGTAAATCAGTTTGTCCCTAGTAAGTGTTTACATTACTGCATTAAGAATATATTAGCACATAAGAAAATGCTTTGTGCACATCTTTCTATTGCAGAAAGAAAACTTAAGGTTGTTCACTCTAACCTACTCCAACCCAATATGTTAACAGTGTGTCAACACAGCAGTAAATGCTTTTTACTATGTATAATGGTATAATACTGCCAATAGGTAAATGTGAGAAGGGTTGTTTTGGGAGCAATTTCTAGATTTGCTTTTTGTAAAATAAACACAACTTTAAAATATTGACTTAGGTTTTGGATGACAGTAGAAGAAATCCAGAATGCCAAAACACCGAAGCAACTGTACCGGATCAGAGTAGTAATCCACCTAGCACTCTTTCTTTCCTTTTGATGGCGATTAGAAACACATGCTCTGAAGGAAAATGCTTATAATGGGCAATTAAAGGATCTGCACATAGCAGGCTTTTTTCCCTCTGTCCTCCCTCCCCCAGTTGCCATAAATTACTGGTTGGCCTTTTACTCTGACGTTAAAGTCTGACAAAACCTAGAAGGAACAGGAAATGACCTAAGTGTGGTTTTAGCCAGTTTTTTTCATTACCTACATAAGAAGAAAAAAAAAAACCCCAACATTCCCTTGATAGACAAAACACCGTTTAGAACCTTTTCAAAATGTTAGAAGAGCTTAAAAAAATACTAAAAGGAAGATTGGAGCAAATACATCTAGCAGTTTGAAAATGGAAAACTTGTACAGCAGACAAAGTAGAAGCTGACCTGCTGGTACTCCTGCATGAAAAAGCAGAAGTAGAAGATCTTCTTAAAAACAAACAGGTGAAACAAACTCATAAAAAAGAAATAAAGCCCAAACAAAACAAAAAAATATTTTCCTGCATGCAGAGAATAATCCTAATTTTAAGAATAAGCCTACTGAGAGTTGATTTGAAACTTTAGCACAATGGAGCATTTTTGCCCAGTGTTTGTATCTGTGCTGAGGATGAAGTTACTGGAAACAGTAACTAAACATGAAAATTCTGAAGTGATTTATTTAAGTTCACTTCTGTGCAGCTCTTCTGGAAGATCTGTGTTTGCAGGAAAGATCAGAATGCTGTGGAGTCTGGTGAAAACGTGATGGTGACCAGACACTTTTATAGTCCCATGTTCTTAATATGTCCAGCCAAACATGTTGCAGGTACTTGTTAATATCTGCAACAATTCAATAGAAGCAGGTCTCTTTTCATTGAAGGAAGGCTTTACACATCTTAAAGAAACAGAATGCCATATACGAAAGAGTTCAATAAAGCAATGGCAGAATCTAGGACAGGAGATACGACTGTTTCCTTCAGTACATGCATCCATACCTCAGTTTCTGCTCCAAGAAGTTGGGCCATCTGCAGCCTTCACAACCTCTTAGCTATTGTACAACCCTGGATAAATTAAATTGTATAGAGTCAGGAAGTGATAAGTATTAGGATTCCAAAAATACCCTACTTTTTCCTGTCCCATTTATTTTCCTGGGAAGTTTTAGTAGGTGGAAAAAAGTCATCATGACTCTAAATGCCCTAAGTTTCACACATGCTATATTTCATCTTGGTTACAACAATCTACTGAAGTAGCTGTTGTTCTGGCCTGTAAGATTTCACAACGTAACACTGTGTTATCTAAATAATGCTGTATCTACTCTGAAAGAGTAATTCTCTGGTTGCATCATCTTTGGTCTCATGCTGAATACAACTTAACTACTTAATAACATACTGGTTTTCAAAAATCTAGCTTTTCTATACAGAAAAAAACAGTCCTCATAAATCAGACTTCTAGGTTGTATACTGCTTTGTTTGTTTTTCTACCATTAAATTACCTGGGTTTAAAAAGCCAATTGATTGTAAGCTGTTACAAAAGAGTAATTTAGAAATAAAACCAATGAAACTATCATCAGTCTGGTTTGAAAGGCAGTCATTAAAAGAAATGGATCTGTAATGTAACCTTCTCCATACTTGATAATAAATTAATTTCTCAGTGGGTTGTAGAATGTTGCTTTTGAATGAAGTGAATTTTTACAGAGTTGATTTTTGAATCAAGTTGCTATGCTGTTGGTTTCATTGTTTAGTTAATTCTATGCTTGGTTACTATGGAAATACTTATTTACGGAGCTAATGCCTAATGGTGTCAAACAGATGCTACTAGCAACTAGGAATCTCTTATATTTGATCAATGAAAGACTCAGAAGTACAAACTCATTTTTTACTTGTTTTTTTTTTTCTTCATTACAATTTTTGAGCATGGAATGTGAATGGGTGGTATCAAATAGGACAAGTTTTCATTTCTTAGCAAGCATTAAAGCACATCTTGAGTCTCAGGAGTAGCATCAGCACTGAAAGGAAAACTTCCCGCTTAACCTGCTCTAGGCAATCAAGCAGCGGTTTTGCAGATCTTAACACAGCATATGGTCTGAGATAGAGTGCACATTTCAGCTAAGGGAATCGAACAGATGTATGAGTTTTACCCTGGTTTTTAGATTTTTAGATTTCTGAGCTCTGGAACATTTTTCTGTAGCTGTGTATTTGAAATCTCTGTGTAAGTATGGATGTTGTCCTTAGTACAACTTTGCACAAACACAATTCTGGAGTAGCTATGATGATATGATGTAATATTTTCAATTATTCTGAAAATATCATTCCAGAGTTATCTCACCAAATATAGTATGACTTGAGCAATTGCTATTTTTTAATTTGTTTATACATGCTTAATGGACTGTTGCGGTAATAGAAGGGTTTATCACTTCAGAAAAGCAGGCTCTTAGTGTGCTTAAAGCTGTAGAACTTTAAAATACTCTTTAAACATGACTTTTCGATTCACTCAGAAGATCCAAAAAACATCCCCCTCTGTGGCACCACCTCACTTATGAGAGAGACGTCTGCCACAGGCCTGGAAACACAGGCTGCACCATGAGAGGGAAGATAACTTCTCATACAGAAGAGTCATTAAATCAAAACAAAGAACCGTGAAGCTCTGCTGGTTTTCATTGATGATCTTCTCCCATTTCTCATCTGCTTTTAGTTTATTTAGGGTACAGGATTCTCAGAGGAGCCCTTTTATTTCTATGTACAAAGTCAGTAAGTTGATTGTAGAATTCTTGTGTTCAAAGTGCATGACAATTCCTTTGGAGTATATGGAAATACTGTTTGAGAAAATACAAAGGGTAACATCTGATGTTTCTTGTCAATTTTCCTGCATATTTCCAGTCAGTGTTAGGTATTTAACATTTCCTGAGGCCTGACTAAACATCCATAGAAGTGAATATAGTGTTTATTCTTCAGAACAGCAGCTCAGTGGAGAAATTTTTTTTAGCTTTAACAACTTTCTTAGCCTTTAGGAAAACATCTTTCAGTGATGTAGATTCCATTAACCTATTTTGAGTGACGTTTCAGTCTGACCTAAACCCATCACTGGCTGATGGTAGCCAAATGAAAAGGTCATTTATACTTAAAGGGGTTTTGTAAGCTGGCTTGTCATCTTTTAACTGTGTTGAAAGTTACTTCATAAGCCAAATAGATTTAGTTGGTATAGTTAAACATAATACAGTCCCCTACTGTTCAAGAACAAGGCATAGTACTGTGTTGTGTGTAGGAGATTTGTGTTGGTTTGTTTTTTTTATTAACTGTCATTCAAAACCTTTATCAGCTTGCCAGGCAATTGTTTGAAACCAGGAAAGTGTGATCATTGCTCTTTGAATGGACTGGAAGACTCAGGTTAGAATCAGGCCAATGCAAGGACTACTCTGTCCAGGCTGACTGGGCGACTGATATACATGATCATGGGGTGAGGGCATTGTATTTCTCACCTTTCAGAAGTTCATCTGCAGTATCAGAGCCCACTGCAGTTTTATTTTCAGAGAAGCTCCCAGATGGGTAATTGCTGTCTGTGAGTTGTTAAGCAGAGGTTTAAGTTGTAGCTTGGAACTTTTTGGATTCAAGTTCCTCCTAGATCAGGTGTTTCTTGTTGGAAGAGGTGAGGAAGAATGTTATGTGCAAAGGATTTCAAAATCTTAGTATTACAGCATACAGATCATTCTGCAACAAGTCTTACTGTTGCAAAATCAAGAATTGCTGAAGCTCTGCCTAAGACCTATTTTAAGGTCTGGTCTGTTCACATTAAGTCAAAGTAAACTGTGTTCTTTTTACTCCCATTCTAAGGTTAGTGCAACTTTGGGAATACTTAGTAACTTTTGTTGGTGAGCCACAGTAGTTAATTTAAAGCTTTGACTGCCAAATCCTCAACAACAACAAAGCAAAAAATACTGCTTCATTTAGTATTCCAGATTTAACTTGCAATGTGTAGGGTTAGGGTAATTAAACTAAGTCTGGTAAGTAGTGAGAGACATAGTACAGTTTCCTTGCAGTTAGTTTCTGAGCAGCATGGTAAGGAGTAAAGATTTGTCAAGTAGCAGAACTTTTGTAACTGATACCCACTCTTGTCTCTCCAACCATTTCAATTCTGCAGAAGGGGTGTATGTGCTGCTGGTTTCTGTTCCTGTCTCCCGAAGTTGTTTGGTATGGGGGACGCTCTCTGGACTTGAGTGCCATCTTGTGGTGGCTTTGGGAGCTTCTGAGGAGCTTTGGGAGCTCTAACCCCCTTTCAGTATTAACCCGTGAGGGTTTGACTAGTATAAAGATGGAGAAAGTTGTGGGAAAAACGTTCGTTGTAGAGTGACCTGCACTTATCCCATTGTGCTTAGTAGAAAAGATTGATACTTTATGCCTAAAATTGTCACCAGCTCATTTTACTTGCTTCATTGTGTGGCACATGGAATAAACCCTGATTGCAGTTGCTGTACTCCACCTGTCTTCTCTCAGGTATGACTTCTAATCAGTGCGGGTAACAAAACGAAGTCTGTTGGCAACACGCAGGCTCAAGCTCTGTTTGTCTCAAAATGGTTTTAGTTTCTGCGCTCTAAGATTAGCATCTGTGGAAGAGATTAAGTCCTGTTGAAATGGCAACAGAAACCTTTCAGTCATGAATGCCAGCTGTGAAATTGTTTATTTAACTAAAATGGCTTGAAATCCCTAACCATTATTTACATTTGAAGTAGATTTTGCATAAGCTGTGCACATTATTCTACCTTAGCTATTCCGGGTGAGTATGGGATACAACATACAGCAGGAACACTTTCCATTTGAGTATTTCCTGCTTCTGCAACTTTGAGCCTGTTTCTGTACTATGGCAGGGCTAAAGCCAAAAGGAAGGGTTTGAACTTTTTTAGTCATACAGATTGACCCTCAGATTGCAACAGTGTAGTTTGTGAGCATGCATGTGTGTGCATCCATGTAGACGAAAGCTCCCAGTGGCTTTAAGACTGAATTAAGGAGGTTGCATCAGGGAAAGTAGCTGCAGTTAAAAGTTTGCTACAGAAATGTTCTGGAGTTAGCAAGAATGTAGGTATTTTGTGAGGATCTTGTTTATGGGAAATAAATAAAACTAGCTGGCATACCACATATTTAAAAGAGATATAAATATGGAAGAACTGGGGGAAGGGAAACCTCTTTTGTGTCCCCTAACAGAGGTTGCAGAATTGCAAGCAAGCTGACGCAACCATGTGGACCGTTAGTACCAAAGGTTGCTAATATAACTAACAAAACTCATGTGGACATCTGATCTTTGTTGCTGGTTGAGTCAAAAGTCAATGAAGCAGATTATTGCAGTCAATCTCAGTGTCCAAGCTAAGGAGGACAGAATGAAAGCAAAACATATACTAATGTTTGATACAGTAAATAAATCTCAATCTGGAAATAGAAACCTGAGAATAAAATAAAAAAACACCAACATCCTACTTGCCCAGCTGGACAAATGAAGCAAAACCAGAAAGCCTGACTTGTCCAGATAGGCAACTTATTCTAGTTTATCGTGAAAGAAAAATGGCTTCATCTTTGAAGTGATCGTGTTAAAATGGTCTTGCAAAATGGCTACTATTTTAGTATGTGTCACTTGCAGAGGCTCACACTCAGCTCTTATGCTTAGAGGTTGCTTTAAAAAACAAAGATGAATGAGGAGATAGTGACTAGATTAATTGTTTAAGAACCAAAACCCTTAAAATTCCTAAATTCTTAGTTCTTGACTTAGGTCTGCTTGCTTTACACAGCAGGACTTTGTGACATAACATAACTTAATCCCATTTTAAGCACATGCTTGATGATAGATCTCATCACTTTTCATAGCGAGTGGATGTCATAACTATTAACTTTAAACATAGCTTAATGATATCTCTGTGAAGATAACAGACAAGCAGGAGCTTTGAAGTGCTGCCCTTGCCTAGGTACTGCTGACATGTTAGCCTGTGTTTCTTGACTGGGGATGGAGTGGCTGGAGAGCAGCCAGGAAGAAAGGGACCTGGGGGTACTGGTAGATGGTAGCTGAACATAAGCCAGAAGTGTGCCCAGCTGGCTAGGAGAGCCAATGGCATCCTGGCCTGGATCAGGAACAGTGTGGCCAGTAGGACAAGGGAGGTTATTCTTCCCCTGTATGCAACACTGGTCAGGCCACACCTTGAGTCCTGTGTCCAGTTCTGGGCTCCTCAATTCAGGAGAGATGTTGAGATGCTGGAACATGTCCAGAGAAGGGCGACAAAGCTGGTGAAAGGCCTGAAACACAAACCCTATGAGGAGAGGCTGAGGGAGCTGGGGTTGTTTAGCCTGGAGAAGAGGAGGCTCAGGACTGACCTCATTGCTATCTATAGCTACCTGAAGGGAGGTTGTAGCCAGGTGGAGGTCGGTCTCTTCTCCCAGGCAACCAGCAATAGAACAAGGGGACACAGTCTTAAGTTGTGCTGGGGGAAGTATAGTCTGGATATTAGGAGGAAGTTGTTGCCAGAGAGAGTGATTGGCATTGGAATGGGCTGCCCAGGGAGGTGGTGGAGTCGCTGTCCCTGGAGGTGTTGAAGAAAAGCCTGGATGAGGCACTCAGTGCCATGGTCTAGTTGACTGGATAGGGCTGGGTGCTAGTTTGGACTGGATGATCTTGGAGGTCTCTCCAACCTGGTTGATTCTGTGCTTCTGTGCTGCTTTCTGTACCTTCTGCTGGCCAAATGCCAGTCTGGGTGCTGTTTCCTCCATGAAAGAGCTATTAGTCTCAGAGGAACAAAACCAAACAGTTCTCATCTATAAAAGTACACAGAAGAACTTATAAGACTGCGTAACATGAACTACCAAGTGGAGCGGTACATGAAATAGGGATAAAAAAAAGGGTTGCTCTCTCTACTTGTTTAACTTCTGAATGCATGTTGTACAAATTATTTCATTAGAGAATAATTAGAACCTGTCAAGGAGTAATAAAGATATAAATGAATCAAACATCTGAATTTCATTTTTTCAGTGAGGTAGTGGTGTTTTTATCTTTTGTCTGTATACAAGAAGAACTAAATGAGTGCTGTTGACGTACTTGAAGCTGATAACATCTTCATATTGCGTTGCTGATGTTCTTTTGTGGATTTGGTGGGTTTGTGAAGTTACTCAGAACGTGTACATTTGTAACCGTACTCACACAAAAGAGAACCTCCTGCAAGAAAATTGTTTTAAAGTTATTGATTTTTTAACCTGAGTAACATTTGCTTTTTTAAGAAAGAAATGCTGTGAATGTAGTACTTTCCACTTGATGTTTGCAAAATTACTGCTGTTGGAATGGTTCTGGAAAGAAAAAGTATAAAATGTTATGTTAGAGGTTTGGGGGATGGATTTGCTTTAGCAGTTGAGGTGACTTAAAGCAGAGAAAGCATTGCTGCCATCTAATTTAGTATACATCTGAAATGATTTATGAACATCCCAGCGATATTGAAATCAGGCCACGTAATCATTTTGTAGTCAGGAGAGCTCTGTTGCATGCAATTCTTCAAACACTTCTTTAGGACTTTTAGTGTGGCAGCACTAGCTGAGAAAATGGTCTGAATTACTGATTAAGAACATGAAGAGAGAAGCATTTGGTATTATATCACACAATCATGTTTTATTTCATTGTTGGTTTTCAGCATATCACCAGTGACTCTTCCCTTTTTGTTCTTTCTTTTCCTTTACAGATGATACTTTGGGACTGGGATTTGAAGCAATGGTACAAACCCTATTACCAGGTCAGTGTGTTAGGAATCTAGTTACTGTTTCAATGAAATGTGACTGAGTGTAGAGTTCACTCTGAATGGGCAAATGTCCTGCCAAATCAAAACTAATCACTTCTGGACATAATTGTTAGGATTTGTTTTAGTAGAATCACTTCTCCTATGAGGAGAGACTGAGGGAGTTGGGGCTGCTCAGTCTGGAGAGGAGAATGCTCCACAGTTACCTTATTGTGGCCTTTCAGTATCTGAAGGGGGCCTACAAGAAAGCTGGGGAGGGACTTTTTAGGATGTCAGGTAGTGATAGGACTACGGGGAATGGAACAAAGCTAGAAATGGGTAGATTCAGACTGGATGGTAGGAAGAAGTTCTTCACCATGAGGGTGGTGAGACTCTGCAATGAGTTGCCCAGGGAGGTGATAGAAGCCCCATACCCAGAGGTGTTTAAAGGCCAGGCTGGATCAGACTCTAGACAGCCTGATCTAGTGTGAGGTGTCCCTGCCTATGGCAGGGGGGTTGGAACTAAATGATGCTTGTGGTCTCTTTCAACTCTAACTGATTCTACAATTCTGTGATTCTGTAAGTAATGAAGCTATGGAAATTGTGTCTTCATATATATAACATATATATATATAACATATATATAACAGTTTGGCCACCACAGTTTCTGTTTATATTATTGGAAAAGATAGAATACTAATTTTAATTCTGAGATAAAGCAACAAAAACCCAAGATTAAAAAAAGCTTTATTTTAAATGGAGAAAAATAAGCTGAAAGCTAATGTTGAATTCTGAAATATATTTTATTGTGTAAAAAAAAGAACCCACAACAATTGTTGTTTGAATATGTCTATGTGTATTTATGTTTTTAAAAGAAAAATACATTGCATTGGAGATTTCGTCGTTGTATATTTTGCATTTGCAATGGATAAAACTTAAAATGCTGTAAAATGATTTGGCATGTTAATAGTTTGCTGTGTTTCCATCTCTTCTAGAATGCTGGCAGTGGAAATGGAGTTGATCTTTCAGTACTAAATGAGGCTCGGAGCATGCTAGCAGACCTCCTGGCTGACCCATCCCTTCCACCACAAGTGATTTCTTCCCTTCGAAGCATTAATAGTTTGATTGGTGCTTTCTCAGGCACATGCAGGCCAAAAGCTAGTCCCTTCACACCATTTCCCGGCTTCTTCCCCTGTCCTGAAGTAGAGGATCCTGCTGAAAAAGGAGATCGGAAGCTGCTCAAGGTCAAATGACTTTAATTTTCATTCGTCTGTGTTGAATTTTTAGAGAAATGATGAAGGGTAAACATTCCTGTGTGGATAGCATCTGCCTCACTGAGTACCTGTGAGCTATGTTTAAGGTCAAAAGAGAGCAGCTGTGAAAAAAAAAAAAAAAAAGAAATATAGCTAGGTACCAGAAATGTATATTGAAGCAGTTGATGGATAAAGAGATGAAAGCATCTGTCTACAGTCTGAACATGATTCCTCGGAATAAACACAGGATTAAAAAAAAACTAGAAGCAAATATAAATGGAAGATGTTATTTTTTTCATGACATGGCACAAACAGAGCTGTTCTTGATTCTCTCACGTTCTTGACCTAACAGTTAACTGTCAGTGTGGCTTTTTCCTCAACTTTTCTCCCCAAAGAAATTTGCTCTTGGGAACTTCAAACTAGTTGTCAGACAAATGCAAATCAGCTATGTAAAGGGGAAAATACATCTTCTTTCTGTGCAGCACATCACGTTATGGGACCAGTGTGTAAACCTACTGTCACTTTTTTCCATTATCTAGGGTAAATGAGTGAAAGAGCGTAGTTAATACATGACATGCTAAGGGAAAAGGCCAAACCTATGTTTGTTACCATAAGAAAGAAAAATTTTTTTCATTCTTTCAAAAAATGCCCCAGGTAGGTCATCACCAACTACAAACTACAGATTATGACACACCAGAGAAAGTTGTATGAAAATATTTCTTTAAAAATGAGACTTTCAGGTCTATATTGAAAGGCTCCATTCTCTCTTTTCCTGACTTGGAATATAAAAGCTTTACTCCATATTTCAAGAAAGTTGTTTCTTTGCTGAGGATGACATATATTTCTCTTCCCTGACTGACTTCCAAAGTGCATTCAGTTGTGATTTGTTTTCACTTCTGATGGGGAGCTGCCTGTTCTTTTTGGTAGGAAAAAAACAACAACCAACAAGCCACAACAACAAAACCCCTACAAATTAAAAAAAAAAATAAAATAAAAATTGATGTCTGGTTTTGATTATATAGTTAACAATGGTCAAATTACTCAACAGGGATTAAACAGGAGTAGCCTGCCAACACCACAGCTGAGACGAAGTTCAGGAGTTTCTGGCATTCCACCCATAGAATCAACATCTCCTAGATGGGAACGGAGTAACAGCAAGAGATCACATCAAGAATATAACACATCAAGGTAAGCTCTTAACCATGTTTGAGGGACAATAATTAATGTAGCCTTCCTACAGTGTTCATGTCTGTAATGCTGGAACTTGGTAGCAGAAGTATTTAACATAAGGTCTTGTGAATTAAGTCTCTAGGTTCTGTGAGCGTCAACTGGAAAAGGTTTCAAGTAGTGCCATACTTAGTACCGCTGATCTCAAGTAGAAATCAGGTCACTGAGGCTGAATGGCATGCACTGTCATAAGAAGTAGGGCTGCATATCACTTAGAGTGGGAAATGAAAAAAAAGTCTAGCATATGTGATTGCAAAACAAACTACTTTAACCTCTAAACCTTTACTGACTTCCTCCTTCTCCTTTTAACTTAAAATATATGTCACTTTGCAAATTTTATGTAGCCCAAAATTTATTTTCTGATTAAAAAGGTGATAGAACTGCATTTGGTACCCATTTTTGTGTGTTTTGCAACTTCTGTTATTCCTGAGCTCACCAAGCAAGCAGTGAAGTCATCTCTTCTTTACTTGTTCATCAGTATGGTGCATATAAAGCTTTTCTTTCCAGAATTAAGATTGTTTTGAATTAGGATTAAAAGAAGTGTATTTTTTCTTTGTTTAATGTTGTATATGAGTGAAACTTCACGCAGTTAGTTTTAAATGTGCAAATGTGTGTGGCATTGCTCAATGTACCTTATAAAAAAGATAAAACAATGTTTGAAATTGTGCTGTGGTTTAAATCTCTGAAAATGTGTCTGTGGTTTTGCCTTTTTTTTGTTTTATATTTGATCTTTCTGAAGACTTTAATGGTTTTCAGGAGAGTATGCTTTAAAAAGAAGATATAAGTTATGCTTATAGCTGATAGTTTACTACTAGTGGATGAAAATTTATATCCATATGTCCAAGAAAAGACCGGTTGAGGCACCTAGTGTCATGGTCTAGTTGATTGGATAGGGCTGGGTGCTAGGTTGGACTGGATGATCTTGGAGGTCTCTTCCAACCTGGTTGATTCTATGATTCTATAAGAATATTTTGTCAATATTAAGTGTATGTGATGCATATCACATTTTTATTTGCCGAAGGAACGTTAGAATTGGAATTTCAGAGTGCAATTCCACATGTAGAACAGCAGATGGCATCACCCAGCAATTTGAGTTACTCAGCTGAACTTCGCTAGTTTTGACTTCGTATCAAACCGAAGTCTTTAGGTTAAAGATTAGAATCAATTAGTAAAGTACTTAAATATGCAGAATTGGAAGAGCAAGCCAGATCTGTGAGAAAATAGTCTGTTTTGTTAAGACATTCTAGAAAAGTGAATACTGCGTTAGAAAGCTGAGTCTATGGCACTTGGGCTGAAGAGATTTATTTGGGACTATGTAAAGTTTTTCTGTTGCATTCGCTCAGTACCCAGCAGTCTTTATTCCATATAGTTGACATGTTCTCTAGATGATCTTGAATTTGAGTTATTTCTACTTCTCTTTGTTTTTAATGATACTCAACCTGTAATAGGCAACCTGTACTAGTCTGGCCATTTTAGTTTATTTTTTCATTTGTTTTATTTAATAAAAATGGAAGACAAGGTAGGGAAAAAACCAAAACCACAAACTTACTCTTTTATTTTCAGTCAAGGATCTCATTCAAACGGGTCTTTTGGTGCAAACTTGCTGACAATCCCAAAGCAAAGATCATCTTCTATGACACTGACTCATATAGGTCCCAGGCGAGCAGGTAAGACTGTGTAATTTGCATAGCTTAATGGAAGGATGCCAAAGTGGTAGTTAGTATGTCATGTAAATGTAGTAGTAAAATAGCATCAGCATGTTATATATATGTAATTTTTTTTCTTAAAATCTGCTTCTAAGAATACTTAAAAATTATTGTTAACATCAACCTTGTAGAAAACTCATCTCTTCACCTAATGCTGTGTACCTGCAAAATGTTACAGTGTAAAGAAATGATCTTTTGGGTCAATGCACAATGTAGTTGTAAATTCATGTTAGGCACAGAATAGTCAAAGCCCAAATTTCTTCCCTAGATTTCACTGAAGTAAACTCTAGCATACTGTTTGAACAAGAATGGAGGATTTTGTGGGCCTAAGGAAAATGAAATTTGTTGTTAGTTTGGTCATTTTTTATGTCTAATTACCCATAAACCAATTTTGGATTTTTTTTTTTCCCCTGGCTTATTAGGCAGATTAAGATAGATTGTCATGCCAGCAAAAAAACATACATCACTGTCAGGAAGGGCCAGTGACTGCTCACTGTAATTCTTTGCTTTGAGACTACTGGGGGTTGGTCTTTTCTCCCAGGCAACCAGCAACAGAACAAGGGGACACAGTCTCAAGTTGTACCGGGGAAAGTATAGGCTGGATGTTAGGAGGAAGTTCTTCACAGAGAGAGTGATTTGCCATTGGAATGGGCTGCCCAGGGAGGTGGTGGAGTTGCAGTCCCTGGAGGTGTTCAAGAGAAGACTGGATGAGGCACTTAGTGCCATGGTCTAGTTGACTGGATAGGGCTGGGTGCTAGGTTGGACTGGATGATCTTGGAGGTCTCTTCCAACCTGGTTGATTCTATTCTATTCTACAGTTAGAATATTTTGGAGTTTTGCTTTGTTTTTCAAGTGTGTCTCAAGCATCTTTTTTCTTTACTGCAAAAAACTAAGGTGAAAGAATATTGGTCCAGATCAGTTACTGAATTGGGTGTGACAATTTTTTTTTTTTCTCCCCCTAGAAAATGTGAAAAAGCAGTCCTGAATCAGAAAGGAATATGGAAATGTTTAGTTAGTGATTAAATCAAACCTAGTCCTTTGACACTTTACTTATTTGCTCATTCACACATGTAGCTTAGACAGCTCCATCATTGTCAATCTCAAAGCCTGGAACAGATCTGGCTATGTGGATGTGTGTTTAAGTGAGCTTTGAAAACTTGTACATTCTTTGCATATAGGGAAGTTCTTGTCTTTCCTAAACAGTAATGGTTTTGTTGTGATCTGAACCCCATGTAATGTTTGTTTTGGAAGGTGCTTCTCCTGGCCTGAGTCCCGTGGGATCACCTAGTCATGGATCTGTCTCAAGTGGGGCTTTCAGCAACTGGTCACCTGTAGAGTTTCCTGATACTGCTGATTTTCTGACAAAACCAAGCATTAATATCTATAAGCCTTCAGGATACACATTTAGTTCTCCAGATCTTCAGCAGCAAGTTAAAACACCTGTAGGTTATATGTGTAGCAGGTACTGTAAACTCTGTTACATTTTTAGTACCTTCATATGTGTTGAAAAGAATACACTTACAGTTAAAAAATATAACAAGACCTATACTTCTACTGGTATTGAAAAAATAATGATGAACTCATAATAATCTGTAACTGTATTATCCAGGAGAGATTAATGAATACTCTATGTAAGACGTTGTTTCGAAATGGCTCATCCTTGAAAACAGCAGTTGCAGAGTAACGGTGTTTTACAGATGTGCAGAAAATGAGGAATTGAATTCTTTATTTCTGTATACTTTCTAAATGACTTACTGTACTTTACTAATTTCTGGAGTTGAGTCCAGGGGAAGTGATCTTTGGTTAATTTCTAAGTCCAGACTAAATTTGTGTGTGCCAAATTAGGAGAAAATAAGAAGTTAATTTGGTGGAGGAACTTTAAAAACTTGCCATTTTAAGGAAATTAATGTGCAAAACAAAACAGCAGTAGCAGTAAAAAAAAAAAAAGAAAATTACTGTGTGGTACTGAATGGTGTAAATATTTTTCATTTCCTCATAAGCTGTGGATGTCAGATTCTCAAGCCTATGCCAACATCTGAAGCAGAATTTGCAGAATATAAAGACAGAAAATCAGGTGGGATTTCAAAATACATAAATATTTGATATCAACTTACCTTTGTGGTTTTTTTTAAAGTCAATTAAATTGACATTTGAGTATTTTTTACATGATTTTTTTTCTATGCTTTAACTTAGGTGTGTGTATTTTACTGTAGTTTTGACTTACAATAACCAAGGTAATCTCAAAAACAGCCTATTTGAACTCAGGCCATATCTTTCCTATTATTTAACTCAGGTGCATGTATTTTACTGTAGTTATGACTTAGGATAATCAAGATAATCTAAAGTAATGGCCTGCGTCAGAGCAAGGATTTTATCATAGGCTTCATCTCGCAGCTTTATATGTACTCCATGTAGCAAGCAAGTTCCTTCTCATCTCAGCTAAACTAATCACTGGACCAGTTTTTTGTAACTAAAAGGTTGTGCTCCTAGTTATCCTCAATCTTCAAACAGGTTTTGTCTAATAAATTACATCCTTTACAGCTTTTTCATTTTTTAACGCTAAAAATTGCTTAGAAACAGACTATTACTTTATACTTAGGAGAAAAACCTCTATGATGAATTGAAGAAATCGCTAGACAGCAGTGATTTACAAAGAAATGATTGACATAATGTTTATGTATGTGTTTTCTTTAAGGTGAAACTGGAAGTGCTGGCGTTTCGAATGATTCTTTCCACCATACAAAGAAGAAAGATGAAAGGAAGGAAGTGATCGATAAAACACAGAGTAACATCCTCGTAAGCTTCTAACTGCCAAAAAATCCAGCAATAACTTTTCTCAGTACAGTATTTATAATTTCTAGCATGCTGTAAAGAGGTCTTTGCATTGCTAAGAATTGTAATGTTTGAAGGGCAGTGGTGTGGTCTGGAATTCAAATTGTCATTTAACGACAGTGAATTTCCAGCTTGCATAAATTTCACTAGCAAATGACAAGAAAGATCATGAGGGTATTACATTTTGTTGATCAAACTTAGTTTGTGGAGATGTAATGTTGATAGTATGTTTAAGCATTGACTGGCTAGTATTTTTTGTAGTGTGGGTTTTTTTTAGTTTCTGAAAAACTATGTGTGGCAGTTTCAGTGAGACTCACAGTTGAATGCTTATATAAAGCAGTATATTGGAAGTGCAAGGAGACAAATGGTTTAAGCTTCACTACTATTTCGGGTTTATACATCAGTAGTTTTAAAGCTTGGTCAGTGAATGAGCTGTTAAAGCTCAGTAAATGTTTTGTTAGCTTGTCGTCTCGATTCTAATTTAAATTTCCAGAGACTCAGATAAATTTGATAGAACCAATAACAATTTTATAAAGTGCCCTTTCCCAAAAGAAAGGGATTAGATGGAGAGAGAGAAGTAAGCACACCCAAATAAATGAATCTCACTCGATTTGGAAGTTAAAAGGAAAAGTTTAACAATAACTTAAAAAGGTATCTGAGGTAGGGAAGTTACAAAGGATATAGGGAAGGGAAAGCAAAAAAAAACCCAAGCCGATTTTGATGGTGATGGCTTTGTCCGCCTCGTGGGTGATGGCCACGTGGTAAAACAAAGGAGAAACCAGGAAACAGGATGGTGATGGTGGTAAGACCAAGGCAGGGAGCGCAGAGTGAAACAGGAAGTCCCCTTGCTTTTATGGGACAGGAAGGGGGAGTGGACTAACCATCCCCTGGTGGTGTTCAGATCCACCCCTGGGGAGGGGTCAAGACCACCTAGGATCAGGTTCAGGGTTACTCCCCCTGGAGTGTTAACCCTATACACTTGTGCATGTTCTTGCTTTCTTTTGTCAGATGGTTATGTTTAAAAGGAAATCAGAATGAAAATTTAGCATGGTCTTGGAAAGCCCTGCATTCTGCTGCCCCAAAATATGAGAAGTCAAGCTCTTAGCAGTGCTGTTTGTGCTGGTCATGTATGATTTTCTCATAACTGTAGTTACATCGCCATTCAAGAAGTGCAGAAATAGTTTATCACTTTTGATGCTACAACTGACAAATTAGATTTCATTGTTATTTTAGAAATGATAGAGTATCTTACTCTTGTATAGGTGGAGCAGAATCCTACATTAGAAACAACCTTATTAGACCATGATTCTCTAATGGAGAAGATGAACAATTGGAATTTCCAAATTTTTGACCTCGTACAAGAAATGGGAGACCAATCTGGAAGGATCCTTAGCCAGGTTTGTTGTCTTCTGTTATATGAGGGAGAGTGCGTAAAGCTGCCGTGCTTATGTATTTCATTTAAGCCATGAAGAACTTTTGCAGTCAACACATATGTGAATACTAACTTGAAAGTAGAAATATAATTTCTCATGTGCTCCATCTCATTGAAAACTGGTAAAAATAATGTATCTATATAGACAACTTGCTCCACATTTTCTGAATGTCATTCTCAATGTAAAAATAGGTTCAGTTCACACTTAGTAGGCTTTGTAGTAATATGCCTTTCCTATGAAAAATTATCACCTGCTTTCAAAATTACTACCTTGTTTGTCAACCATTTCTTTTTTCTTTATTTCAGTAAAATATTTCTGCCAGAGCTACACCTGTGGGGGAAGAGAAGTGATCTTTTAGGCAGTCTTTTGCTTCTTGACCCTACAAACAATGGGATTTTTTCCCCATGCTGCTTTCTGCATGTAGTATCCCTTTTATCTCATTCTGACTTGTTACTAAGCTCTTCTATGCAGTTCCATGTTGTGCTCAGGCCAATCTACTGGCAGATGCAAAAGTATGATTCTGTTTGCTCTTCCCGAGCCTCTCCCATTCATCACTGTCACCTGGAAACTCCTATCTCTTTCTTTATGATGGATTTAGCAATCATGGAGCTATAGTATGAGCTGGATTTGCTTTTGATTGGACCAGAAAACATTTTTACTTACAGTATCTTAGTTTCTTGCCATGAAGTAGAAAGCAGATTACTGTCATTCAATTGCAGTGTTAGAAACAGTCAAGTGGACAGAAGGGAACACATGAGAAGCACTCAGGTGCAATTGGAACCATTGGCCTGCACCTGTGCTGAAGGGAGGAAAAAACAATGGGGACAATGTCATTTTGCCATCAGACACTGGCTTTTCTTTCATAATACACAATATTATGGGTTTTGTTTTAAATATTCAACTAGTCTTGTTTGATCAAATGTTTTCAGGGCTTCTGTCACCTCAGTCAGTAACAGCTGTTCACATACAGACTAGAATGCCACAATCCACTTCTGAGTGTTTGGGTGTTTTTGTATCCTGTGGTGTGATAGTACTCTGCCAGCCAAGTTAGATTGCATTTCATTTGTGTGCAGTCCAGGGGATACATAGATCAAACCTCTTAAGTTCTTAGCTGTGCAAATTTCCATTTGACCAGAATTTCTGTAACAGCTCTTCCGGATGTTGTATGTATGTGTACTATTTGTCCTTCTTCCACCTGAGTCCTTTTTGTCTGTTGTGCTGTAAGCATCTGATAACATATCCAACTTAAGAGCCAATTCAAAACTGCATCTTTACCACCACCAGTTGTAAGGTTCTCAGATTGAGTGTATGTAAAGGGGGATGGTTGGAACAGGCAGGAAGAGGAGGGATTTCTGCTCATTTTGCTCTCACGTGCCTTTGAGCACTTCCCTCCCACACTTATTCTTTCTCTCAAGTGTCTGGGACAGGAATGACAAAAATGAGTAGCAGTGACTTGTTTTGAAATGCTTTTTTAATATTTGCAGTCTTGGAGGGGATTAGGCCTTTGTAGTCACTGAGTTCTACTTGTAAATCATAATACATTTACACAGTCTACAGATGTGTAGGTGTTCTGAGTACATCTTTGAAATAATTGTTTCATTTACTGGCTAACTTTGTTAAAATGACCCAAGATAAGTTATAAGGAATAAAAGAAATATTTTTTTTTCTTGAAGTCTTGCAAATAAATATATTTGGGTTGTATTTTTTATATTAATGACTCTACTACTGTAGTTAACTCAATTTTTTTGATGAATAAGTAAGAATATGGATTATTCTTTTCAGGTCACTAATGGAATAAAGCATGAGCTCTTTAACATAATAATATTCTCCAAAATTTGAATAAAAATTAGTTGTGCATAGAATTTGTCAGTAAAGAAATAAAAGCTTTTATTATTCTTATTATTATTTATTTGAGAAGATGATAAAAATCCACGTTTTTATGTTAGAAAGTCATGAAACATCTCTGTGACAATATCTTCAGATAATTTCCGTCTCTAACAGCAATCTTAGAAACAGGAATATATTTAAAGCTGAAAAAGCAGAATAAGCTTAGGTATGTTTTTTCCAATCTGAAATTCATTTTGGTATGTGTTTAGGTAACTTACACCTTGTTTCAAGACACCGGTCTGTTTGAGATTTTCAAAATCCCAACTCAAGAATTCATGAATTACTTCCATGCACTAGAAAGTGGTTACCGAGATATTCCCTGTAAGTACTCTTCCATTGCAGGTGTTTTTCTTTTATATTAATCTGTCTCCTTTAGTGGATGTGTTAGTTTGCTTAATACAGACATAGACAATGCCCGAATTTAGTGTATGTTCAATTAATACATTTGTCAGACCTTAGAACTAATTTAATGAATTGCAGCAGCAAAGAAACCCAAGCAAACAAGCACAAAGGAAAACCCAACCAAACCAGCTAACCAACAAAAACCCCAAGTGGACTCCCAGTCTCAATTAGTGAAATAGAAATTAAAGAGTTTGAATGAATAATGGCATCAAACTGAAGTCAATGGGAGAATATTTGTTGATTTAAGAGAAATTTGGTTTAAGCCTGAAATAGAATGAGAAAATACAGAACATTGGCATTAATTGTTGATCTTGCTGTTTAGAGCAGCCACATTCATCAGAAAACAAAACAAAGCCACACGCAGCACCCCCCCAGCACGGAGGCAGTGTTAGTGGCTCACCATTACTGAGTTAAGTGGGTGCTTAACCCTTTCCTGACTGTCAGGTACGATGAAGTATACTTAGAGGATGTTTGATGTTTATCCAGCTTGTTTCCTAAAAGTGTTCAATGACATAGCCTCTGTTACCCATTTAAATTCAAGTATTCAGAATCACAGAATCACAGGATTCCTTTATGTTTCATCAAAATCTCCCCATAGCAAACTTGGTACATTAAATTTGTTATTTTTCCCCTTTTGCTTCCTTTTGATTATATTTCAGTTGGTATTTTTTATTCTGTTTGCTAATTTTCAGATCACAATCGTATACATGCCACAGATGTTCTTCATGCAGTATGGTATCTGACCACACGGCCCATCCCTGGATTTCAGCACGCTGACAATGAGCATATTGTGGAAAGTGATATGGGTATGTATTCACATGGGTTATTTTTGTTCTTCTGCTGTAAGAATATCTTAGTGAAACTACAAGAGGTAAAAAAAAATCACTTTATCACAAGCTTAGTGTTCACACCACCAGAAATATCATGCAGTTGTGGTGGTTTGGATGTTCCCTGTCCCCCCCACACTTTGGAAATCAATCACCCAGGCTAGACTCAGATGGCTCTGGAAATTGAATGAAGCTTATATTTACAGCTTAGCAGAATATACAAGCAGATATTTACAGTAGATACATTTATATACAGAAATATACAAGATAAAAGGTAATACAGAAACACAACTCCCCTCCCAGAAACCTCAGTCCCCAGGAGGGGCTCTCAGCCACCTCTTCACATTCCCCCTACCCCTCTCAACCTTACCCCAGTCCCAAGAAGAATGGAGGTTCGGCCAGGAGGTTAGGAAGCAAAGTTGATTAGTCAAAGAAACAGTAGAGAGGGGTGAGGTTAGAGGTGCAGCTCAGCCAGTTCCCCAGCAGCAGAAGTCAGTGCCTTAACTATGGTTAGATTTTTGTTTTCATACATCTCAGCAAGCCTATGAGCGAAGTAGATACCACCATTGTTTTCCTTTCACAGCCTGTAATCTAGTTGTTCTCACCAAAACATTCTAGCTTGCTTCAAACTAGCACAGCAGTGTATTTCTAGAGAATTTATGAGGTGATAATAGTAGTATTCTAAAATATATTTTATTTTACCAATTTTCTTAGATGAAGGCAGTGGTATTGCCCCTGTTCAAGTCAGCTATATTTCTTCAAAAAGCTGTTCTATTGCTGATGATAGTTATGGTTGCCTGGCATCAAACATTCCTGCTTTGGAATTGATGGCTCTATATGTAGCAGCTGCCATGCATGATTATGATCATCCTGGTCGTACAAATGCTTTTCTAGTAGCTACAAATGCACCTCAGGTAAGAAATTCTTTAACCAGAAAATTATTTGTCTATATCTGAAGGAAAAATAATGATTTTTGTTTTCTTCTTCTGTATTTTTGCTATAGCTGTTCAGGAACTTGGGAATCTTGCATGTATTTTTTATGTAACTTGTATGATTTATTTTTGTGATAAATTTCTATGGATCTTGTACATATTGGTTGTGTAGATGTGAAAAAATATTAAAAATAATAATACAAGTTAATGCAGGTTGGATTTTGATTTTCCTCACCTGACATCTTTCTTTAACTTAAACCCTCAAAACCAGAAGGCAAAACATCATTTCCAACAGTTGTTTAGTTGTTTTCCTGTTTCTTTTCTTTATTGAATTAACACTTGCTTCTGGCTAGCCCTTAAGCTTCAGAATATTTAGTTATAATTTTAAATCTTGATGATTTTTTGTAAATGTCTTTTTTTTTGCAGGCTGTTCTCTACAATGACAGGTCAGTCTTAGAAAATCACCATGCTGCTTCTGCCTGGAATCTGTTCTTATCACGACCAGAATACAACTTTTTATCAAATCTTGACCATGTAGAATTCAAGCGTTTTCGTTTCTTAGTGATTGAAGCAATCCTTGCCACAGATCTTAAGAAGCATTTTGATTTCCTTGCAGAATTTAATGCCAAGGTTTGTTATGTTTTAGTGTCTTCACTGAGCTGGTTGTGACGTACTGATGCTAGTGTCGCTACTGAGTACTCACTGGTGTTTAAAGTTTTATGTTGTTAAAATTAAGTTACTCAAAACTTCAAATAGAGTATTTCCTTTGCACAAACCAATTGTAGATTGTTCTATAGATGATCTGATAATCCTAGCAGATGTGAAAAAGGGACCTGCACAAAACCTCATATTTCCATCTTCTGAGAGATTGGAAATTACTTCTTCCTTTATTACGTAAGGCAAAAAAAATCATGTAGAAAAACGTACACAAGTGTCTGCTGAGAAAAGCCTTGGGAAAAACCAACCCATTGATGAATAGTTTTGTGTTAATTCTTTCAAATGTGTGTTTTCAATCCAGGTCAATGATATCAACAGTCATGGCATAGAATGGAGCAATGAAAACGATCGCCTGCTGGCCTGTCAAATATGCATCAAGCTGGCAGATATTAATGGCCCAGCCAAAGTTAGAGAGCTGCATCTGAAATGGACAGAAGGCATCGTTAATGAATTTTATGAACAGGTGGGTATGGAGAATGTCATTTCCTCTTTCTCAATAATAGGAAACCGAAGCAAGATCTCTGCCTGCCCTGAAGCCATCCTGTAAAGGCAGAGGAATAGCAGCTCTAGTAGAATTAGTTCTCCTTCTGTGCACAAGGGTATCTTCCAGTAGAGCTGAAGTGAGAATTAGGGCCTATGCAAGACTGAGCCATAATGTGTCTGTATTTTGAACTGACCTAATTACATTGTAATCTATACAATGTTTATTTGATTCCTTCAAAGTAATCTTTAAAATAGAGAAATGAAAAGTTACTTTTATCAGCATTTCCAACAGTGTTTAAAATTTCTTTTTCAGGGTGATGAAGAAGCAAGTCTTGGATTACCTATCAGCCCTTTCATGGATCGTTCTTCTCCACAGCTTGCAAAACTGCAAGAATCTTTCATCACTCATATAGTTGGTCCCCTTTGTAATTCCTATAATGCAGCTGGGTTGCTTCCAGGGCAATGGGTTGACGAAGAGGAAGAGGATACAGAAAGTACTGAAGATGATGATGCAGCACAGTTAGAGAGTGATGATGAAGAAATGGAAGATGATCTTATTTTAAGTAAGTTTCTGTATTTCAGTTGGTTGATGTGGTTGTCATTTTGTAGACTCAGGCACAGCAATGTTTTCAACCAAGTCCTGTAGGTTTTTGCAATTGTGGCACTTGATTATTTTTACTCTTTTAAGATAATTTTTGTTAATACCAGGAGACCTGCAGTTTGAAACAGAAACTTGTTGTTATCCTTTGCCATGTCCCTATTTAAATATTCTGAATAAGCATCCATGTCTTCTGCTCAAATTTACATCCATCTTGCAACATGCCATTGGTTTTGTATATGTAAAATACTATTACTTTGACTGTCAGACAACCAAATATGCTTCTAATTTTGCAGAAACTCAAAGGAAAAAGGGTAGAAGAATATTTTGCCAGCTAATACATCATCTCAGTGAAAATCACAAAATATGGAAGAAAGTGATTGAAGAGGAAGAGAAAAATAAAGCCGAAGGAGCTAAACTGCTGACTGAGATCTCATCTTTACCTCAAGCAGATGAAATTCAGGTAATTGAGGAAGCTGATGAAGAAGATGAGCGACAACTAGGAGAAGAAAAGACGTGCTAAGAAAACTTCAGTGGTGTCCAATGTGATGATAGCCTACTTTTGTTTTTACTGTGCTGACTTTAGCCTGACACAGTTCACATAAAATTGAAAGGCCTTAATACTGTGAGAGGATTCTTTCTACTCTAGTGGAATCCCACTCCTATGCACTTTCACCACACAGAATACGGAACTTTATTAAAAGACTGAGTATTGTATACCCTGATGCAAAGTTCTTTATGCCTTAGTTGGTATGAAATATCCTGATCTAATGCTGCCTTGCTGAATATGGAACTCTTCTTTTCCTTGAGGTACCTGCAATTTATAAAAACATTCAGTGACTTCAGTTACCAAAGTGGCAAGAGCTTTTTGCTAACAAGGAAATATGGGACGAATCCTAATATGGTTGTTCATTTCATGTTGTTTTTGAACATGAATGAGAAAAGTCCGTGCCTATCTGAAAACTGTGTTACTGTTGCAGTGCAAGCCTGTTGTGGGGTGTCTACTTAGTGCAGTAGTGTGCTTAACGTAGTCATCTCAGAGCAACTGTTCAAGGACTGTGACATAAATGCTGAACTCTGATATTTGTGGTTTAAAAAAAAAATCCAGGTGCATCTATTTCTGATGCTTTTTATTATTGTGCATAATCTGATGTTTTATTTTTGCAGAAAATATTCAGGTTTGCAGTGGGTGTTCATGATAATTCATTGACTACAAGGCCATTATTATCTGTTGCCTTGCTGTTTTGTGGTAGAACATTAAAAACCTGTTCAGCTACTTAAATTATTAAGGAATTGTATTCTTTTAGTCATAATGCTATAGTACCTACCCTTACTCAGGTTCCTATTTAAAACCAAGTCAAACACATCATAGATCTTCATCTTGCACCAATTTGGGCTATTAAATTTGAAGGAAATAAGAGGGTATTTCATTTATTCTTTGTATGTAAAACTATAGGAGAATTCAAGAGATTTACAAAAGAAAAGAGAACATAAAGTACTGTTTCACAATGGCTAGTGTATTCCAATATGTCCCATATCTTTTCTCCCATCACAGACATAGCTTTTATTGCCTTCAAATTTGATAATACATCCTGAAATATACATATGGAAAGCAGAACATCGGAACTATGTGTAAAGCCTAATTGTAAGGTAAACATCACTGTACTATATTACATTTTAGAACATGAGGTTTTCAATAAGAAACTTAAACATTTGACACAAATGTATATTAGGAACACTACCATTGTAGGTCTAACAAAAAAAAAAATAATAGATTAGGCTACAAATACATAAAGAGGCTACAAGTAGAGCAAAGTTTAAAAGTGAACCTTTTAGTGCTAAGCATTTATATGCTGTGCAGATCAATTGAATAAAAACAAATGCACACCTGTGCAAACTGCTAAATGTATCTTAGCATATTTGTGTTTACATTTACATCAGCTGACTTGAAAAAGAAGGTAACATTCCTAAAAGAACCTGGTGTAAATTGTATTGCACTATTTTACACAACCAAATTTTTATTCTGCTCTTTCATTGGCCAGTTTAAACAACTGAAAGGAGTTCTTCATTTTCCACTGGTAAGTTTTTTGCCAGTCCATTTAGAAGACCACTGAGACATGCTTTTGACATTTTATATATCCAGTGCCAAATCCCCCTTTGCTGACATTCTTACTATCACTGCATTTTTTTTTTGTACATGAGCAGTGTTAAAACCAGATTATTTCTGTCATTAATAAAATGTTGCACTATTGAAAGTGGCACTTACTGATCATTCACTTGTATTTTACATTTGTGGTTCATAATATTTTCCTAACAGATACTTGGAAGACTACAGGAATCGTGCTTGTTTTCAGTATGCTGTGTTCTCAGCATTTGATGTTTAGCCTATGTGTTGATATATACATAGACAAACATCACTTTAATATTGTTTAACTTCATTCTGCTTTGACTGCTGAAAAAAGATGCAAATGAGCTTTTCTGAAGTTACTGCTGTATTATTTTACATGACAGCTTTTTACTTAGTTTCCTTTAAAAAAAATTAAAAAATAATATTAAAAAAATAAGGTAAAAATAATATTTAATCTTTTACCAAAGCATTGGCAGCATCTAGATCTGGTGACAACTCTGCCAGCAACTTCCTTATCTCAGGTTTCCCTTAAAGCAGCTTTAAAGTTTGGAAACAAGAAGCAAATCTCAGTGTTTAATATACTGTAATACTAATATGTATTTCCAGTTAGGAATTTTCAAGTTATAATAGACTGCTTCAAGTGTATGTTTACTTATGAATGTATTCTAAAGCCACCTTAGAATGTCCATTATTTATGGATATGCAATATTTGACTAATTGTTACTCTAAGGGCAGTGGGAAAAGAATGCACAGATGTCATCAAAGGTTGGTTCAGGGCATATTTGCATCCCTGGATGTAACTAACTGAAGGTGTTATAACCAGTGATGGGGAGGGGGTCAGTTGAGTGTCGGTTGAACTGTGAACGAAATATAAGGCACACCACTCATGCTGATAACAGCCCACAGAGAAACTGCAGGTTCATAGATTGTATTGGGTTGGAAGGGACCATCTTAGGTCACCTTATCCAACATCCCTGCACTGAGCAGGGACATCTCCAACTAGGTCAGGCTGCCCATGGCCACACTGAGTCTGATGTTGAATGTCTCCAGGGATGGGGCCTCAGCCACAGCCCTGGGCAACCTGTTCCAGTATTTTACCACTGTCATTGTCAGCAACTTCCTCACGTCCAGCAATTAGAACCAATTTAAATATGTGCACACTTCAATTCGCAGCTACCGATGGATGCTAAAAAGCACGGAAAAGCACACAAGAGAACACAAAGTATGTTCTAAAGCAACACTCACCACTCTATTTTGTCAAGAAGGAGGCCTAATTAGTCAATACTGAATTTTGTGCTATTAGAGCATCCCATCTCCTCATTGCCTTTCTTTACAATGTGTGCTGGATTAATTGCTCCTCTGCATTCAGTGCATGCAAAGCTAGACTACAACGTTTTCTGTAAGGATCCGGTTTGCTTTGTGCCTCTGGAGACCTTTGGATGTTACAGTGGTGCTAAATCAGTCAAAGTGAACTCCTTGGATCCTCTTCCCATGAGTTTTTCCTCTATGATAAGGTCAGATGGCCTAGGATTCAAAATGAAAGGACTGCTGTAATGTGACTTAAGGTGAGTCCAGAAACTGGTTGACTTTAAATGCTATTGTTGTGATACAGTCAGGGTACTGAATAATGGATGCTTAATGTATTTAGGTGGTTGACACGTACTTGGTTCCATGTGATACTGCAGACACCCTTTTGAAAGGGCACAAGGCAATTGGAAGTGTTTGACCAGAAGGTTTCTTTTGGGATCTGCACACTGTGAGTCATCTTTTGATTTCCCCACTTCAGGAGATCACGAGTTATAGCAGCTGGTGTCTATGACAGGTTCTAGTATGCAGGCTGTATTGGCAGAATGCTGCCAGCCATGAAATCAGAGAGAAAAAGTCTTACACAGAGCAGAAACCTTCTCCTGGTTTACCTGTGAGGACTCAGAAGTAGCAGAAAGGTGTAACATTAAACCCATAGGGCCTTTAAATACGGGAGAGAGAGCAGAGTGTTTCAAATTATTCCTACCATTCACCTTGTGATTTCTCCATGTTCTAAATATCTTGCCAAAAACCAGGTGATGAGTCAGAAGTGACTCATCTCTCAAATCAGCAGAACTCTTTCTTTGCACCTTGAATGAGATCAAAGTATTTGCATTTCACTTGCATATAAAGCCTAATGTTTACCTTACAGTGTAAGGATTATACCAAAAATGCAAAGGGTAACCTTGGTATTACTTATGGCACATGGGCAGCAGTCAGTACACTTTGTCACTTGTGCCAGAGAAATGTGAAAACCTGTGGTCCTTCAAGTGGACTTAGTAGACTCCCCTTTCATCCTATTAGAATTTATTAATCTCTGTGATATTGCCAATTTATCTGACTCATATATTAGCTAAGCTTTCTTTCAGTCAAAGAACTGGATCAAGAAGCCCTCCCATTTATCTCTGAGAATGGGTTTGTAATAATTTTGTTCTATTCATCANGAAGGAGCCCTGGAGCTCCGAAGGACAAGCTCCTGAGGGACAGGGCTGTCTCTGCTTTGGACGCTTCCCACCTTAAGCATCCTTTATGCAGGCTCCATAGACCTTAACGACCCTCGGATGAGCGAGGGGACAAGCATCTGGACAAGCATCTGGACCGCCCTTCCTTTCAGCCAGCCTGACTCACCTGCGAGTAAACTTTTGGCTCAGCTTGATTAATAGTGGGGGATGCTATGTTTAATAGCTCAGCCTTTTCCAACTTCTGACATCAAAACAGTCAAATTTACCTGTGGTATCCTTATAGATCTTCTCAATTTAACTGAACCTGCTAATTAAAACTAAATTAATTTCTGTATATAGTTTCGGGGCAGGTTTTCAGGAAAAGAATTATATTTTTATGTATATTCCTGACTTGGCCACATTAATGCCCTTCCTCCACAACAATCATAAACAAGGCATTACCACAATACTGTTTCTAATTTCTGATGTCACACACCAGGTAAAATATCTATCCATTAGACAGATTGCAGAATTCCAGTACAGACCAGTGAGACTGAGAAGAAATACAGAAGACTTGACCCAAAGAGCAGGAGGAAAATTAATTCCAGAGATTTTTGTGAGCCCAGAGAAAATGTGACTTAAGTGAGAGATTTAAGTGAGCTTTTAAATATTTAATAAGGTTGCTTCAAAGAACAAAGTAATCAGAATTGTGCTTTCGGTGTTCATAGTTTTTATGACAAGAAAACAGCTTTAGATGCTAAGAAGGTACTGGCTAATTGTCTAAGGACTGAGTGACTTACCAAAGTGGACTGCCTTGGAGTAGTAAGGAAGTCTTTGAAAATGAAGTCTGAAAAACAGCTTTCAAGAAAACATATTCCTGAGTCAGATGAGCAAACTGCACAACTTGCAGAGATTCTTTCTAGACCTATTTTTAAATACTAGGACTAGAGTTGAGATCCAGAACTGATCACTTGAAATACCAGTAAGAAAATGTGCAAAAGGATACAGAATAGTCAATAACAACATTCAAACAACAGGAATTGGATGTGTCAGCTGAATCTACTTCAGTGACTATGAAGAGCTCTTCATTTACTGTGCATTTAACTGGTAATGCATCTCCCACCAGCCATAATCTTTTTATTTGTTGAAGGAAAGAGGACACTTTGGGAAAAAACAAACAAAAAAACAACAAAAAAAACAAAAACCAAAACAGACAAGGGTTGAAGCTCAGCCAGAATTAAGATTGTCTGGTTGTCAGTTAATGAATAAATGGAACTGGAATAGCCAAAAGGTTTAAAAAAAAGGAGTGCCTAATGTTAATTTGCCAAAGCTCATTATATTTTCAATATTTCTCAAGCTGTATGACTCTCCCTAGGTGTTACGAAAGTGTGTAATTAAGACACTGGGAGGTGCTGGATCCTTTTGAAGATGATGTAATTCCTATACTTACAGGATTAGATTAAACGAGTTGGGATTTTAAGATAAATTGTAGCCTTTAGCTCTTGAGTTTTACTGCAATCAGAAATTAATTGTCCTTACAGTCTCTTTTCAAGTTTATAACTGTGACATTAACTATGCCATGAAGAACCTGAATATTCTAGAGACTGTATCTAAAATGCAGTATTAAGGTATGTTGCATCTTCCTTTTTACCACGGCAGTTTAGTCTATACGTTTTTTGGAGAGAGAAACAGCTTCTCTTTATATGATGTAAATGATCTTGTAGAACAAGATCTAAAGTTACCTTTAAAAAGTAGCTCCTATGCTTTAAAAAAAAGGCCAATTAAATTAACTTCCTAACCACAGAGGCAGAAGAAGGGTCATAAGCATTTCTGTTTTTCCTGGTAAAATTAGGCTTTCTAAGCTTTATTTGTAATCTCAAGACTGATAGTTTTATAAATTCTGCTGTGGTATGTGTTCACTACTGCTGTTATTTAAACTGTGCTAGTTGTGCAAGGTGGAGAGAAGCAAAAGGGCATTTGGACTTCATAAATATGGAAGCATGTCAAGAAAGGAAACTTAATTACGTGAAAACAACAGGAATTCTTTAAAATATTCTATCTATATGGATTCTATTCCCTAATTTTCATTCCTTATTGGTACTGAAACCCTTTTGGATTACCTGTATTAGTGAAGGACCTGAATGACAAATGAGCCATCCTTTATTTCTTTATTTTATTGAGGGTATAAGAGTGTCCATAGGGCATACAATGTGGACCCTATTGCCTAGATGCTAATGGTGGGATTAATGTGGTTAAGCATCTTAATAAATTGACCTGTAATGCAAAAAGCTCTTTTTTATAATATGTCATGTTTTGTTTTTTTTTTTTCTTGCTTCTGATAAGTCATAGTTTATACAAATTAATACTTTTTTATTATTTTTTTTTAGGATGAGAGTAGAGAAGGAAGTTATCACTTGAAAACAGCAAGGGAATACAGAGTAAGTTTATTCTGGTTTCTGGTATATTACTGTAGGCGAGTATATATTACATGTGAAATTTTAGGCAAGCAGCCATCTGCTGCAGTAATAGTAAGATCTTGGATTAGATTGCACATTCCTGATATGCTCCATTATTTTAATGGATTTAATCTATTTGGAATGTTACTTATTCAGAAGAATGTAACAAACGTAATGTCTCCCGAAGGCTGGCAGCCTTCCTAAAAAATGACCACTCTGAGGATGGGTTCTGCCTAATTCTAATCACATCAACGTTGAGATAGTTGACAGCCTTCAAAAATATCTAAAGGGATAATCTGGAAATGGAAAACTCTGCTGATCTTCAAATTGTATTGTATGAAGGGACTGTATAAGGCATAATATTTGCAGAACAAAAGTTTAATTTGATCTTTATTAGAGAAAGGGTTTGAATTATAAGGCCCAGTGCCAAAGAAACACCTCAGACATCTAGCTGCTGTGAAAATACATGTCTGTACCTTCGCAGACTAATTTACACTGAGAGTTTACCTTTCAAACTCATACGGAATAGTCCACTGTACTTGGCTGTGTTACCTTGTGTTTTCATCATTCCAGCTCTCTCACACAAAGTCTAATCTGGCATCTTCACCATTTTGATCATCTGTTTTCCTACTCTTTATCCATAATCCTTCTATTTTCCCATTCAGTGCATTGTTGCAAAATTTGTGTAATTGTATTGTTACTCCTTTTTCAAAGTGATTTCACTGTATTTTATGGTATTTTCTCTGAACTTTCTACTTTCGAGAGGAGTGTGCCGTTCTACCATAATCTGTGTCAGATACTTGCTAGTGCTTGTACAAACCATTAGGCTCAACTCAGGCTTAAAAAATAAGCAGATTAATAGTTTGTTTTCGCTATTCAGACAGCCTGAATTGCAATTAGATTCAGAATATAATTGTGTAGCAAAACAACATATTAAGAAAAGACCTGCTTGGTATGTGAGCTCAGACTGCTTTTACACTTTGAAGAGGTAGCAGAGCTTTGGAATTCAGAGAACAGTAAATATCAGCTGATGACTGAGGCAGGAGGGACTTCTGTACGTTTCCGTAGTTCTGAGGCTGAAGACAGTAATTCAGTAATAACCTAGGAATAACTCATCGCTGCTTTTTACATGCCTGAGTCTTCATCTAAGCTGTACAAAGTATTCACATGCTTCCCAGTTAAAAGATATTTCACCTCTAACATTCTTATCTAGTTAGTGAAATGTTCTTTTATCCCCCTTTTGTTCTCTCTTTAGACTGCTGTAGCAAATCAACTCACTTAATTGTATGTTTGGTAAACCAAGCAAATGAACTGAATCTTGACTGTATCTCTAGCCACTACCTTCTACAGTACATGTCTGTGGTCTATATTCTGGAGTGATGCTTCAATCTCCAGTTTAGCCAAAAACTTTCTAACAGTGCCAGCATGTCACCAAATCTGAAATAATAAATCATTCTGAGATGGAAGATATTAGCTTGGACATGCTACTGCCCTGGTATGATGATCACATGCTATTTGCTCAGCTCATAAATCAGCAGAAGTACCTTGCAGCAATCTACAATGTTGCAGCTTTTCAATACAGATTTCCCTCACCCTATGCTTGTTTTCTGTGTCACTGGCTCATAGGCATCTGAATTTCTATTTGGACATGTCTGAAAAGGCCAGAGTCCAGAAGGAAAGGCCTTCCTTTTATTGATATTGGATTTGCCCAACAGGAGGTCAAAAACATACCCTGTGAAATGAACGAAGTGTGAGTGTATGAAATGAATGCAGATATTTTCAGAAGTAAAGTTTTATAACTTCTGCAGCATTACTAGAAAACAGTAATGCTATAGTGGAAACACAATGATGATGTCTAAGGAGAGATCACCAGAAGAAATGCAGAATGTTCTGTGACTTCACTTCAAGCTCTGGTTGAACTGCACAGAGACTGAGAGCAGCAAAACCAAGCTGAATATGCATTCTCAGCTACATTTACAGCTAAAACTCCTTCCCTGCCTCTGGGTACGGCAGTGGAGTTACAGAGAAGGTAGAGGAAGTTTCTCCTTCTGATACACCTCTATGTGGAAGCAGTGCTTCCAGATCTAAACTGGGTAAGAAAACCTTCTGCAAATGGGAACAATCTTACCTCAACACATTAGTTACTGTCTTTTTTCATCCTTAAATTCTACAACCAGGAAAAGACATAGCGGTTGATACATCAACATTTTACCTCAAAACAATGTTAAATAGTAGCCAGTTATTCCAGATATTTCAGCTGTAGAAAACTCTCACCAGGAAATTCTGAACAGCTGTCCAGCTACTGATGTTCATTACTTGATAGAATGGAGAAATTCCAGAAGACTGGGGGAAAAAAAAAACTATTATTATATCAGCATTTCAAATTATTAAATTGGGTTGTTATGATAAGTCAGAGAGAAAATAATGGAAAAGTGGATTCAGAATTAAACATGTAAATATAACTGACACAGATTTATAAAAAAGACAGTTTGTCAAATGGATTTGGTTGCTTAGATGAGACTGTAAGTTGGCAGATAATGGTAAAAGTTTGGATTGATATTCTGAGGCTTTTCTAAGACACTTTGATTTAGCAACCAGAATGACACATAATCAATGTGGTTCTCATTAAATGGATTAAAGACTAGCCAGGAGTTAGATCTCAAAATACTTCAGCAAAAGGGAATTACCACTGAACAGCTGCTTGAGTGTAACCCCTGCAAGAACTAGTTCTTGATTTTTAATCAACTTCAATTAGGATTATTTAAATTATGTTTTAACTAAAGGATGTAGAGGTCTTGTAGCCCAGAAGGCAAGCCTAGATAGCAGCATTTAATCAGCCATCTGATCTGAGAGCACAGGGTGGAATATAGGAAGAATTACCATGAATTCAGAACTGCAGCACTGAACTCTTCATATTAAATTGGTAGATTTCACAATTCTTACTTAAGCATTTCACAAGCACCCAACATCTACGTAGGCAGGTATGCAGGAATGCTCCAGTCTTGGCTTATAAGCCCCAGTGTTTGCCAATATCTTCATTCACAGCTTTCATGGTGTGCCTGGTGCAGAGCAATCAGGCTTACCTCCTTCCTCTCCTTGTTTCAATCTTAAACCTTCACTACAGAAAGGCAGTTATTTGGCCAAGGACTAAGCTAAGTAATCTCATATGGACTTACTGCATCTTAAGTCAGTAGGCTGTTGTAGAAGTGGACTGGTATCAGATCTGTTTGATCTTTCTCTTTTGCTGTTTTTTCCTGCTCAGTAGAAGCTGAAAACATCAGGTCAGCAGAAAAATACCAATATCTGTATGAAGACTAAGGTCTGACATTCAGCTCTGTGCTTAAATAGCTGCTTGCTCAGTGTTTTGTTCTGAACTCTAATCTGAGGCCTTACTTCACCCTGCATTATTGGGACTGAACATACCATATTTAAGAGTATCAGGTTCCCTTGTAGGGCCCGCATGTATAAATCTTTATCTACCAATAGCCATAAAGCAACAGCTGTCAAGAATAAAAGATTAAACTGGCAGAACTCAAGAGTAGTAGCTGTTCTGCCTACAATTTGTGCTTAAAATCCATTTAGAATCTTCTTTCTCCATTCAGAATCTTATTCCACTCCTCCTCCCAAAGATGCCTCTTCTCTGGTCACTCATGAGCACCTTATTTTCTTGCCTTGTAGCATAGTTGCATGTGACCGGTAACAAGCACTTTCTTCCCAGCGTACTTAGGCAGAGATTAATCACGATGCTATGCTTCATGTATGGACGTGTCTGGAAATACAATGACCTGGCAAAAAGATTGCTGTAATTGTCAGGAGAATGGCAATAAGTGAACACTTTATACATGTTAATAAATGAGAAGCAAGCCATAAAAGATCTTAGAAGTGAATTCACGTGGTTATCTCATTCACTGGAAAATTATGACCAACTGGGAAGGCAGGACAAGGAGAAGGAAGGATTGAAATGCTTTAATAGACAATTTGTTGTCGTGGCTGGAAAAGAGAGTTTCTTCTGAGTTACAGAAATTTAAAACCTTTTAGCTATATAAACATAATGAACAATTATAAGGAATATCTTAGCTGGAATAATGTAACGGAAATTTCCATGGATGAATCCACGTAAACATTTTGACCCATATTCTCCATCCTTGTAAAAATATCCTCTAAGTAAAATAGCTTGCTAAGGAATGAAATGCTTAACAGCTGAATCAGATTCAAAAGAGACTGCAGGAGTGAAAACATCACCTTCAAACAAATGATGTATTCCAGAGTTTTGGTTGAGTGTATTTTCTTTGTTAAAGCCAAGTAAAAACCTGGACCTGAGTAAGGCATTTGGCTCTCTCCCACCTGACATCCTGGCCACCAAACTGGAAAAACATGGACTTGATGGGTGGACCACTTGCTGGATAAGGAACTGGCTGGATGGCCACACACAGCGTTGTGATCAAGGGCACAATGTCCACCTGGAGATCAGTGACAAGTGGTATCCCTCAGGGGTCAGTGCTGGGACCAGTGCTGTTTAACATCTTTGTCAGTGATGTGGACAGAGCAATTGAGCACACCCTCAGCAAATTTGCAGATGACACCAAGCTGCGTGGCACAGTTGACTTGCTACAGAAGGGATACATCCAGAGGGACCTGGACAGGGTGGAGAGGTGGGCCCAGGCCAGCCTCATGACATTCAACAAGGCCAAGTGTGAGGTCCTGTACCTGGGTCGGTGCAATCCCAAGCACAAATTCAGGCTGGGTGGCGAATGGTTGAGAGCAGCCCTGAGGAAAAGGACCTGGGGATCTGGGGTGATGAAAAGCTCAACATGAGCTGGCAGTGTGAGTGCAGCCCAGACAGCAACTGTGTGCTGGGCAGCAGCAAGAGCAGCATGGCCAGCAGGGCAAGGGAGGGGATTCTCCCCTTTACTCTGCTCTTGTCAGACCCCACCTGGAGTACTGTGTGCAGTTCTGGAGCCCCCAACACAAGAAGGACATCGAACTGTTGGAGTGAGTTCAGAGGAGGCCATGAAGATGATCAGAGGGCTGGAGCAGCTCTGCTTTGAGGACAGGCTATGAGAGCTGGGGCTCTTCAGCCTGGAGAAGAGAAGGCTTCGAGTGAGACACTGGAACAGGTTGCCCAGGGACGTTGTGGCTGCTCCCTCCCTGGAGGTGTTCAAGACCAAGTCAGATGAGGCCTTGAGTGACCTGTTCTAGTGGGAGGTGTCCCTGCCTATGGTGAGGGGGTGGAACTGGATGATCTTTGAGGTCCCTTTCAACCTAAACCATTCTATGATTCTAAAAACAAACTATAAACTTACACATAAATAAAATTTCTCTGCAAGTCCTTTACATTTTTGTTCTCCTGCTGTGAAACAGAAGGCAAAGTGGTTCTTCAGCTGCAACTTGGAGCACTGTGCCCCACCTGACAGTCTGGACCCTCCTCTTCAGCGTCTTTTGGCACAGATGAGGTATGGCTGTGGTTGTAGCGTCATGCCTAATTTTGGTTTGAGATCTGGAATCACACCGTGAGGAAAACACAGGTGAAATCGCTGTAGTAATGAAGTGAAAAACAAAAACATTTCCATTCGAGCTAGCTGCTCTCCAAGACAATGTCTTCTTCCTGGATTGACAAGAAGGGTTTGAAAAGAACTTAAAATGTGCTCAATTACATTTATCACTTAGTATGAATACAAATGGTCATTCCTCCGTTCTAAGAGGAGCTGTATGAACCTGCTGGTAGTATTCTGTAAGAGGACAGGTGATGATGTAACATGTCCACATCCTTCTTGTAACAGGGGCTCGTGAACTATCATTCTGTCCCTTTGTGGCTTACTGCTATCGCTTGTATGTTCTACACCTCTCAGCTTACAAAAAGGAACAGCGGAAGGAATCACTCTTACCTAGTGAGAAAGGAATAAGTGCCTCTTTCTTGACAAACTGTCCACTGCTGTCCAGAAACCTCTCCGGAGAAAACACTTCTGGATTGCTCCAGTATTTTTCATCAAAGTGAACGGAGTAGAGGTTTGTGATGACTGTGGTGCCTTCAGGAATGGCGTAACCACGCACCACAGTATCTTTGGAAGTGGCGTGAAAAATACCTAGCGGAACTATATTACAGAACCTTAGAACTTCATGCAGCACAGCCTCAGTGTATGGCATCTTACATTTCTCTTCTAAGCTGGGCATTTTGTTAGGGCCAATAATGAAATCGATTTCTTTTTGAACTTGTCCTGTTAGGAAGCAGAAGAAAAGCTGATGTTTAGTGTGTGATATTCTTTAATTTGCTCCATAAAACAGATACCTTTACAAGGGTACTGACATGTGAAATATCTTAAAGAGAGTAGCTTGTAAGCTTTTAAATTTAGACTATTTCTTATCATAGAATGGGACAGGCCAGAAGGGACCTCTAGAAGTCATCTAGTCTGCCCCCTCTGCAGTCAGCAGGGACATCCCCACTAGCCCAGGTCACCCAGGGCCCTGTCAAGCCTCACCTTGAATGACTCCAGGGAAGAGGCCTCAACCATGTTCCTGGGCAACCTGTTCCAGTGCTCCACCACCTTCATAGCAAAGAACTTGTTCCTAACATCCAATCTAAATCTGCTCTTCCCAAGCTTGAACCCATAACCCCTCGTCCTGTCACTACAGGCCTTGGTAAACAGCTTCTCTCCATCCTTCCTGTAGGCCCCCTTCAGGTACTGGGAGGCTGTTATTAAGTCCCCTCAAAGCCTTCTCCTCTCCAGACTGAACAACTCTAGCTCCTGTCCTCACAGCAGAGGTGCTCCAGCCCTCTGATCATTTTCGTGGCCCTCCTCAGTACTCCATCAGGTCCACATCCTTCCTATAATGAGGGCTCCAGAACTGGACACAGTACTGCAGGTGAGGTCTCGCCAGAGCAGAGTAAAGTGGCAGAATCACCTCTCTGGATCTGCTGACCACACTTCTTTTGATGCAGCCCTGGATATGATTTGCCTTCTGGGCTGCAAGCATGTCTGCTCATGTCCAGCTTCTCATCCACCAGCCCCTCTTTCCACGGGGCTGCTCTCCAACACCTCATCCCCCAGCCTGTACTAATAGTGAGGATGGTTCTGTTCCAGGTGCAGGACCCTGCACTTGCTCTTGTCATGAGGTTCACCTGGGCCCACTTCTCCAGCCTGTCCAGGTCCCACTAGGAGGAATTATTACTAGCATATATACCAGTAACCCTCATTTCAAGAGTGCCTATCCTCAGCAGAGTTGTGTTTTAACGAGTTTTTCTTTGCTTCTGTGTGTTTTTATTTCTAGAGCTTTTCAAAACAAACAAAACAGGCAAAAGACTGCAAAGATAAAGTACAATAAATATTTGAGTAAACACAGATAACACTGCAAGTAGCCTCTTGAACCTTCGCTTGTCTAATTCTGATAGAGTTCTTCAGAATTTTACAGCAGAGAATTACTCTTAAACTGAAAATATCTGATAAAACACAATGAGAATGAATAGGGACAGGAATCTGAATTTAATGGAAAAGGGTTTTTAACCTATTTTAAAGATTATGTTCAATGTCAAAAGTTCTTACCTTGAATGTTTGGATAAAGAGCCATAAATAACACTGCCCATCTTAAAACATTTGTTGTGGTTTCTGTCCCAGCTATGATGAGTTCTCCAACTGAGAAAATTAAGTTTTCTCTTGAGTATGTAGACTCTGGATCATTTTTATTGCAATCCATCTCATCTAAATATGCATCTACAAAATGTCGAGGTGACTGAGGCTTCCTGTTTTCAGAGACACGTTCAATAAGCTCATGCAGAAAGTCATAGACTTCAGCTGCATTTTTAAACAGCTGCTGGTGTTTCCCAAATGGCAAGACACCAATCCAAGGAAAAGCATTATATAAAAATACAGAAGCACTAGCAGCTAGTTCAATATTTTCACTAAAAATCTCAATCATGTGCTGAAATTCAGTATCTTCATATGTAAAACGTTCTCCAAAAAGAATCCAATTGGTAACGTTTGAAACAGCATTTGTTACCAAGTGCTTAAGATCAAATGGCCTGCCTCTGTATGTATCAATGGCATCAAGAAAATACACAGATTCTTCTGAAATTTTGTGTTCAAAGGACCTTTGACCATATCCAAAAATTCGAAAGGTATTTACAGCTAATTTGCGATGTTCTGTCCATCCTCTGCCATATTTACTGTTCAGTAAGCCTGAAAAAATATTTTGACACAGTATTTTATGCAACGCTTTATTTCCCCCCATAAGATAACAGAACTATGTAATAAGGAAAAAAAAAAAAAAAACAAGGCAAAAAAATTACAGGCATCTTGCTATGGAACATAGCCCAGGAGTAGGAATTCTTTCCAAACAGTATCTTTAAAGAAGCATCAAGTATTTTATGAAAGGAGATAAAGTAGAGAAAACAGGTAAAGACAATGTTTCATATGATCACAGACCCAGCTATTGGCCTACAGTTGCTTTTTTATACATAAGGTATTATCACTTACCTCCCATGTTTGTCAGCTTCTTAAACAAGGGAAGAGAGGGTCTATCTGCAAAGATGTCGCTTTGATGAACGAGGCATTCTTTGACTGCATCATAGCCATTCAGTACAATAGCAGATATACCACCCAGATCAAGGCTGAAGATCTTTGAGGGAAAAATATAATCACAATTTTAAAATGCTACTACAAGCAAATCTTACAAACAGATAATGAAAAGAATTAAGAAGAAGCAACAGAAAAGGGAAACAACGCAGTACATTCGTGTGAAACAGCGACTTGGCTGAACTTCAGCAAGGCCTATGGGTAACCAGAGGTGATGCAACTGTGGCACTAGACAGCAGAGCCTGTTGTCAACTAACTTGCTTGGTCAAAAGATATCTGGCTCACACTACATTCTGTGCTTTGCTGTGCACGTAACGTGACCAGTTCTCCAAGGCAAGGATTGGGCATGCTTTCATAAAGTCAGTAAAACACATGAAAAGATGTACTGTCCCCTAACAGTAGCTCCACATGAGTATATAAAACTATTGGAGTTTTTTTATGTAAGAACTGAAGTATGAATATTGTCCACTTTCCTAATGCACTGAGACTATTTCCACAGGAGGGAGATAAGCTCCTAGTACCTGCTCCTCCACCCTGTCTGAGTTGAGGCATACTTTAACAGCTGAATTTGGTTAAGGTCACTGTGACTGAAGCTACCAAGTTCCTATCATGAAGACTTTTAACATGGCACTTAGTAACAGCAAACACAGAAGTGGTGTCAGTTCTGAGAATAACCAAGCTTCACTCAGTCCTTCACATCTCTGAAACTGGACATCAGCTTACTTTGCACAGACTCCCAAAGAACCATCAGGTGATAGAAGAGAAAGCCATGATGACAGCCAACAGATGACAGCATGGCCCAGCTAGCCTCAGCTCTCATTTCCAGAAGTGGTTAGGTTAGCACTAGATGCTTTGCAGAAAGATGCAATACATCCTGCAGAAGGCACATACAGGATAAACAAAATGAAAAGCTTAGCCTAAGTTGTAAAAAATCAAAACTGAGGTTAAACTCTAGGTCAAAATGCTAGATCCCTTTTCACAGAACTGTAAGACTGTATTTTTGCTTATACAGATCCCTACTTTTTCCTTCACTTGAGAAGTGCTGACCTCCACAATATGCAATAATTATACATAGCCTAATTATACATTTAAGGACAACTGGGTGGACACCAAAAGGTTGTCAAGCACAGGAACACAGGAACAAGCTCCCCGGGAAAGTGGCTGAGTCACCATCTCTGGAGGTATTTAAAAGATGTGTAGATATGGTCCTTAGTGACATGGTTTAGGGGTGGACTTAGCAGTGCTGGGTTAACAGCTGAATTGGATGACCTTAAAAGCCTTTTCCAACTCCAGCAATTCTATGAATACTTTATTTCAGCAGACTTGGTATTTTTACTGCTGTAATGGCTCTTCTATTTTATGTGACAAAAGATACTCAGTGTATTTTCACAAACACTTTGTGTTCTAGAGGTCTAGACAAACTGTTGCTGGCTGGACACGAAGCTCAACTTTTCACATCTCCCCAAAGCTAACCCTGCCAAATAAAACACCACAGGTGTTAGAAATGGCCTAGAGCTGCACAGGCTCAAGGAAGGGCTGGCTGGGGTGTGCACTGACTGGCCAGATGGTGCCAAAACCTATGTGAGTGTGTTTACATACACAGATGTGCACATACACCCCAACGAAAGGGAACACCTTCCTGCCCTTCCCTGCTGTACCTAGTTTGGGTTTAAATTCTATGAAGCTTGTAAGAGGAGATTGGTTATTGGTTTTAAACAGGCTTGAAAATGATGAAACACGAGGTCTTGGCTTGAAACCGATGGAAAGAAACAGGACATCTATAAGTATAAAAACCCAAATCAACAGTGTTGCATAGTTATATTAATTGCAAGTAAATGTCCCACTGAAGGTACTTTGAAGCAATGTGCTTTCAGTGGAATTCACAAGTGTCTGCTCTTTGGTTGCTGTAGCTTTAAACTGGTAATGTAAGTTGTTAATTTGAAGCCTTACTGCCGTGTCCAAAACTTGTGGCTGTGAAACAAGGGAGTTACTGCACCGGCAGCAGGACACGAGCTTAAAACATTGTACCAGCAGCCACAGCCAGGCAGCAGCAGGTCCCTACAGCGGCAGCGCCGGCTGAACGGAGGGGACAGCTCTGCTGCTCTGCCCGCTCCCACTGCAGGGCCTGACCGCAGCACCTCTTTGCCAGAGCCTCGTGCTGCGGGCACGGCCACCGACAGGACACGGGCCCTTTCCCCTGTTCCGTTAGCCGCCGGCGGGGCTGCTCCCATCCTGCCGCTGCCCTCTTCCCGGGGCGCCCGCCTCCGCTCGCCGTGCTGCGACTTGCCCGCCAATGCACAGGCACTAACTGCGCTCCGGGTCGGGACCAGGCGCCGGGACAGCCTCGGTCGGACACGCCGCGCCAACCCCGAGATCGGCCAGCCGAGAAGGGCCCGCCCGGCTGCCGCTTCCCCGGGCTATGCTGCCACTACCCGCCTCGCCCCAACCCACCCCTCTCCCGCTCCCAGGGGGACCCCGAGGCGGCGGCAGACGCCGCTTGAGCGGCGGTACCTGCCCGTGGATCTGGCTTTGACGCCGCATGTAGATGTGCGGCTGCTCCGCGCCCAGGGCGTGGATGTTGCCGATGAGGGGCAGCCCCCTGGGGCCAGGTGGGAAGCCGGGCGGCCGCCGCTGCTTCAGGAGCTGCCGCACCACAAGCGCCAGTACCGCTAGAACGGCGACCACCAGGAGGAGGCAAGCGCCGCTACCCGCCGGGCGGAGGCCTGCCGCCGACCACATCGCACCGCTTCTTCCTGCCGCTCCCCGGTTCACCGCCCCTATTGGGCGGGGGCAGCTCCGCGCCGCGCTCATTTGCTCGCGGCGGTTCCGCCTCTCGCGTCAGGTCTCGATCAGTTGGCTGGCGAGCGGCGGCAGGGACGAGAGGTGTCTGCTGATGGCCAGTGCCCTGGACACGGGGCTGGACAGCGCTGGGAAGGGGCTGGCGCCCCGCGGCCTGCGGGGGTGCTGTCCTGTCTGGAATAGCGCTAGAAATCGCTTCTGTCAGCGTCTTCCCAGCCCCCTCGGAGCCGCCGAAACTTGCGGCGTTACCCATCTGTCTGGCCTCTGGCGGATCGTTGCTGGCGAGTAGACCTGTGACAGCCGCATGGGCCGTGCCCGCAGCTCCCGGTGCTGCTCCCTCTGCCCTCGGACCTCGACCCCAGCCACCGGCGGGGCTGCAGCACGGGAGGAAACGTTCCCGGTTTAGGTGGCCCAGCACCAGAGGTCGCTGGCGTGAGACGTGCGGGCTGTCGTTGCTCAGTGGGATGGTATCCTGGCGCTGGAATTGGTGGAGAGACCGAGACGTCTCCGGCAGGCCTGACACCTGCCGAGTGCATGGTCACACTCGCGCTGGTTTTGCTGCCCATTCACTGCTGGTTTATCCAGTAAAATTTAAGTACAAAAGAAACATTCCTGGTCTGCATCAATTTACGTGTTATGTGCCTCGAGCCTGAGGTTTCTTTCTTCGTTGAGTTCAACTGAGTATTTCTCCACAAATTCCACAAGAACACTGCTAAGACCTAAAGTGATAACGAATCTATTCTGACGAAGTTCATCAATAATGTGACTGATCAAAATGCACTGCCTGCTTGGTAATCTACTGCTTAATTCTCAATATGTTCCTGGAATGGGACATTCTACATTGAAAGTAGCAATACTGACCTAAAAGTACATGGCACAAAAGCTGAGGAAGGCCATAGATACTGCTCAGAGGGCAGATGGTCAAGAACTCAAACACAGCAAAGGTCAAGAACTCACAATTGCTTTGGAAAGATCTGTAAGTGCCACGGGAAAACAAATAGCACAGGGAAGAGCTGAGGAAAAAAATATACAGAAGTCCAAGTGTTTGGCTTAAAAGAAGGGAAAAGGCTTGTATGGAGAAAAAAAGTAGACAAGATTTGACAGTTATCTTCAAGCAGGAATGACAACAGCCAAAACTGATCCTACTGTAGTGTTTGAGCCTTGGTGCTGCTATCTGATGTAATAGAGGAAGAGGAACTCAAGAGCATGACTGCAAACCAATAAAATCCCTTTTGGTCCAGCCAAGTGTGAATCAGCCAAGATTCAAGATCCAAGAATCTCTAAAGGATGCATGATTAAATGGAGTTTAAAAAAGGACCAGCTTGGATAAATGTGACTGAAAGTTGTCAAAAGTAAATGATAAATAAACCCTTGTGGACAGACGAAATCACTTAACAACATAGGTTTAGGGATGTAAGCTTCCAGTGGCCATCCAAGGCCAGGACTCCATGCCAGCTTCTGACTAGTGGATTTTTTTTTCCCTTTCATTCTTTCAGCAGTGTGAGGTCAGCTTGTGCTGAATTGCTTCTTTGGGAAGGTTTTACTCATTGTAAGCACAATGGTCAAAGGAGCAGACTCATAGCGTGAGTAAAGGTTTGTGAGTTTTTTTTAAACTTTATTTCAATTATAAAAAATGATGGCTGAGTAGAGAAACCCATTAAAGTAGGTGTTTTTATTAAAGTCTGAAACATCCTAGTCATCAAGACATACAATTACTTTGCACTGTAAATTCTTTAAGGAGAAATTGGAGACAATCAAGTAACAGGAAATGATTGTGTTCCTGTCTATTCTAGAAGAGCACTTTCCTCCTCAAATGCTTTGAGAGGAAGTGACCGTACATATACATATACACAAAGCTTTGACTTCTAAAGAAATGTCCTGACAGAGGTGGCTGTTCTTTCAGTAGCAACATTAAGATCCTGATGAAAATTCTATTACACTCTAGGGAGAACAAATAAGTAGTTTCTAAGTTCCATTAAATGTCTCATAGACTCGTAATCAGCTACAGTTTGAAGCAGGCTTTCGCTTTCTTACTCTTTAGCATTGTCATCCTTGCTGCACTTCTAGAAAACAAGGTAATTCTTTATCAGGCTGAAGTGATTTCCATTCTCACTGTACTCTTTCTTGTCCAGTGAAACCATGCTGTTATTTGGTTATATGGCATACAGGAAAACAAGTTCTTTATAGCAAGAATGTGAAGAAAATTCTTTTCTTTGCAGGCAGGGCAGGGAAAAGTAAGACCTGTATAGATGTATGTAGAATAGACATGCTTCTTACTGAAGAAATTAATTTCCTAAGATCACTGATGACGTGTTTAGAGTCACATGCAGATGTTATCAGTTGCACTCACATAGCTCTTCTTAACAGATCTATATCATTGTGACAGAGGCGTGTTACAATTATCTCCTTAGCTAAGCCTATAATGTTGGTGCTTTATAGATTTGGAAAACATCTAATGTTTTCCCTTGTGAATTTGGTGATTGGTTGAAGAAATAGCTTTTTTTACCATAATCCTAGTCCTACCATGCCTAAACATTGCATGTCTGTCAGGCACTCAAAAAGCTGTGTTGATGGCTTAGAGACTGCAACTTCAGAAATAGCTTTGGCATGTTTTATTTGCTGGCTCCTTCAGAGTATACTTATGTCAATTTTATGCATGAATTTAGGAATATATATTTTTAATTTACAGTCTTACATGGCTGTTTGGTACCAGAAACATTGCTGTAAGTAGATTAACAAATATTATGTTTTCAGAGCCTTTGTTATTCATGTAATATTTACCAGCAGTGAAAGGAGAGAGGTATTTTCTGGTCCCAGATATAGCCCTCACATCAGTCCCTCTAGTCAGGAGTCAAAAAGTTAAACAGACAGCTGACAAACAGTTACACCGAGCCCTCCTCACCCTGAGAACAGTAGTGGAACGGCAGGGATGTACAGGGATGTGGTACCTAACAATGCCAGGACAGAATGGTCCTGGAAGGGACTGAGAAAAACTAAGGAGTTACACTATGGCTTAATCAGACCCCAGTACTATCAGACAAAGCATGAAATTATGACATGAGATCTTCCATCCTTAAATCGTATAAAGAACAATCATAAGATTAACTTCAGGACATAGGATATAGTCTCTCACAGTATTTTTACTGACATGGGCTAATGACATATAAGATAGTAGCATAGCACTTGTGAAAGCAATCAGATCAAAGTTTTGCAACTGTGTTATTGCTTAACAAGGTTAATTTTCTATTCTGAAGTTGTTTTCCAGATAAGGAGTTTGTTCAACTCTTATCTTACCTGCAGAGTGCATAAAACTGAAGTAGCAATAGATGCCAGTTGTAAAATAGTTTCATAGTGAGATTTTTTTCTCCATGGTTCACCCCTGGTGCTGCCTCGGTCATGCTGCAAGTCTGACCCTGGCTGTATGTTGTGAGCTGGGAGTTCCTCTTGAGGGATTCCCCTTGACAGCCTACTCGCAGTGCAGCCTGTGACACAACTGGGTCTGCCTGGAGCAAGACTAAGCTTTGCCAGTTGTCAGAGGGTGGGAGCATGTTGCTAGGTAGCATCGGATAGGGATGGAGATTTTGTGAATCTGCAGGTCAGAAGATAACAGAGCCACAGGCATCTTCCTTGCAGTCTACCACGGCTTATTTTGCTTTAGATTATTCCACAGTGGATTCTAAATGTATACAGGGAAACCACTGCAAAACCTACTGAGCAAAAAAAGCTCTATAGGAATGTTTCAGTGAGATTAAACTAATGCAACAGTGATCTCTTAAATGTCTTTTGTACATCAGTCTGGAAGCTTGGTAAAGGCATTTTGGCAGAAAATTTGCTTCCAGGGTGATTCAGAAATTTCTCAGTAATTAACTCAGCAGCATTTCCACTTTCTCAAGAAAAGTCCCTGAAGCAAGAGACCATTATCCTGTGAAAATCCTGTATCTTTCTTACAGCTTCAAACCCGGAAAAAAATGGACTTTGCTTTTTTTTTTTTCTTTTTTTTTTCTTTTTGGGTACTGGGTAAATTCTCTTCTCCATCTTCTGTATAAAAGAGAGGCTTAAAAAAAATAAATCTGGTGAGACCAGATGACGTGTAGCTGAGGAGGAAAAATGGGACAAGCGTTCCAGCTGGGAGTCCCTCCATTAGCTCTGGCAAGGAGCAGCCAAAGTGCTTGCCAAAGTACTATTTCATCTATACATGCACAAAAGCAGATCTATTGGCATTCGTACCTGTTGCTTTAAATTTATGGTTCTTCCTGTGAGAGCCTAAAGTAGAAACGCTGGCACCTGCACTGCTGCAATCACTGCATCCTTCGGGCTTCAGCCCGAGGATGAGCTGCTCTGCCAAGAGAAGAGCTTGAACCTAGTGGAATCAACTACAAGATGAAATTTAACTTTTACCTCCTGAAGAACTGAAATACACTTTTACAGCAGAGTCATCTGAACATTTATGGTTAGAAAATGAGTGTTCATTATGGACAAGAAGTAAATAAATCCCCAAAGAACATTCAAAAGATTAATTGTTAACATAGGAAGAGGCTAGGTCTAGTAGAGACAGAAATGTTTGACGGGAAGCCCGGTCATTTAAGTTCCTCCACTGCTATTGCTGAGTCTCTACAGAACACGGTAAAACAGCAACAGTGATGCTGAGACGTTTCTTTGGGCTGCCCAGCGTTTGGGAATGCAGCCTCTGAAAACCGGCTTAAAAATCAGAATAGGTGTCGTGGAAACGGAAGAGATTTAAAATAAAAATACTTGAACTTATTCTTCCAGGGGATTCTCGTCCTGAGCACACGTGCGGTGGAACTACTATTTAAAACGAAAATTTAAACTTGTCTGTGCGGGGAGCGGAGGAACCCTTCGCGGCAGGACAGGCGAGCGGTGCCTGTTCAGCCAGCGAAGGGAGTGGGCAGGGGAGAGCCCCAAGGCCAGGCACCCCGCTGGTGGGGCGAGCCCACATCTCTGCGGGCATTTGCTTGGAACTTCCGGGTGGTGGAGCTGGGACCAACCCGTCCCCGCACTCCGGGAACTGCAGGCGAGTTCCCGCAGGGCTGCAGCTCCTGAAAAGCTACGCGGACATATGTGAAGAAAACGTAAACTCCGCTACTTGTCATCCGAAAAAGACCTTAGAACCCAGCCCCTGAATAAATAGAAAGGGTTTGCAATCGTCGTTCTGCAAAACGAGCGCGGAGAAGCTGCGCAGCTCCCGTGCTGGGTAGGAAGGAGGCTGAGAGGTTGCGGGGAGCGATGAGAGGATGAAGAAACCATCAGCGGACGCTCGACAGCTCGCCAAGGCTTCTCGGCACGTTCGTGTTCCTTAAACTTCGTAGCAAAACCCAAGCAGTACCCGCCCCGCTGTTCCCCCTCTGAACTTTATTCACCTCCGGTGAAACACACCATTCCAGCCGTCGGGAGCAGCCCGTGCCACCAGCTTCTGCAAACACAAGCAAGGAAAGACCGACACGTCCCCAGCAAAGCTCCCGCAGCCGTTTCACAGATCGAAAAGCTATGCTCAGCACCTGCCCCACGGTGCGGCCGCGCAATGCGAGCGGGGCTGCGGTCGCTGCAGTGTCCCCGCCGAGCCCGGCGGCAGCGTGGCACTCACCCACCGCTGCCACGGGCGGTGAAGCCGCCGCTGGGAACTGAGAAGGCCCACAGCGAGGCAGGGGCGGCAGCGGGCGGAGCCGCGGCTGGAATACCGGCTACGGTTAGCGCCCCCACTTCGAGACTGCCGGGGCAGAGCGCTTGTGCATTCCCTCTACCGCGAGGGCACACACCGCCGGTACCTGATGGTGCCACCGTCCTGGGCAAACATTCTGCTACTTATGGCGGGCAGAAAAGGTGCTGCCAGCCCCCGACTCTCGAGGGGCGGTGGATAGGCTTTCCGTGACCAGTCGCTGCAGAGCAGTCCGCCTGGCCCGCTTCGGCGGGCAGCAGTTTTCTCCCACCCCCGTGTCGCGTCGCATCCCCCTGGGCCACAGGCAGAGCAGCTGCCCCCCATACNCGCCCCCGCCCGCCGGGCGGATACTTGCTGCGCTGGTGCAAACATCCTGTGCAGGCAGGTGCAGCTCTGGCGGGCCGTGACAAAGGGCCCTCCGTGGGTGATGAATGGGCGACGGGCAGCTGCCCCGTAATCCCCGCCGGCGGGGCTCAGAGTTACGCCGGGGGAAGGCGACCCCCCCCTTCCTAGGTGCCTCTTCCGTGCGCGGAAAGGCGCTGCACCTGCTGTTAGAGTTGTGTGACGTTGGTGATGGTGTTAATGATGATGGTGATGCTGATGGCTTCCTTTTGGACCGCGGATCTATGCCGTGGACTAGTACTGGCGCCGGCGGTGCGGCCGCCTGGCAGGACACAAGGCAGTTCGCAGCTGAGGGTGGGCTGCTGGCACGTACTCAGGGTCCCTCGCTCTGGAGAGGAGCAGCGGGATGCTGGCCGAATGCACTCCTTCCCTGTCGGGGAAACGAGGGAGATGCGAGGGTGCGCCTTTCGGGCAGGGGTCAGCATTGCCTCGCCTGAGGAGGTGGTGGCCGTGGCCACTTCATAAGTGCCTCTACCCCATAAACACTACATCCGTCCCCATCCCCACTTGAGCGAGATTCCCTCTCGCCCAAACGCAGCCGCTGTCGGAGCGCTGGGAGGGATGGCAGGGTACCATCGGGCGGGCAAAGAGTGTGGCCCTGCGGATGGGAATCCGTGGAGGAGGCGGCCCCGCTCTGCAATGCGGACCCTCTGCTGCAGAGGTCGCCACGCGTGAGCGGTCCGCGGGGAGCGGGGCTTTGCCGTGCCGCGCAGTGTGAATAGGGTCCCCGCCCCGCGGCACCGCGCCGCGCCCTACGATGGGATTTTTTGTGAATGGGACACTCAAGGAGCGGGGCATGACGTCAGCGCCAAGCCGAGCTTCGGCGCCCAATGACGGGACGGGCCTCGTCAGGCGGCCGAGGCGGCGATTGGCTGGCGGCCCCGCTCGGGCGCCCACGCAGGCAGCGGCGGCGGCAGGTATAAAGCGGCGACGCCGGGTGATGCGCGGTACCGCGGACACCTGCACCCGCCTTCGGTCTGCGTAGTCCCGCACCGCCGGTAAGCACTGCGTCGCCTCCCGGCTCTCTGCTTGCGGTCGGTCCCGCCGTCCCGCCTCGCTGCCGGGGTGCAGAGCTTTGCGCGGGGCCTGGGTACACGCCTGTGCGGGGAAGGTGGGAGAAAGTTAGAACTCGGGGTCTCTCTTCCTGCTCCCGCGACACGGCGTGGGGTGCCCCACAGTCATGCAGAACCGCTGTCGGCATGCCGACTGTTCTGCCGGTGCTGGGCATCGTTCAGGGGTTACCCGCAGGAAGCGGATTCTCCTTTGGGAGATGTCTGGTCGTTCTGATGAGCCGCATCGAGAACTGGGAGCTGGCAAAGCTGAAATGATGTGGTAGTCAATGATGTGCTTATTTGAGTCTGTGACAGAAACAAGCACCTTAAAGCAAGAGCTTCGGTTATAGACGTTTTCTTCACAGGTTGCATTCTTCTGACTGAGTTTCAAGTTGCCCTTTTTCTGGTTTCACAGTAAAAATGACTATTGAAATGTAACGACTGAATTCTTCTAGTGTAATCTGACCTGCGGCGTTAGTGTACCAGCTGCCAAGAAGCAGGCAGTTTGAGGTGAAGTGCTAGCAGTGACACTTCATTCTTAAAAATGTTAATCACTGGACACTTATTTTTTAACTTTTGACTTGCGTGCCAGAACTGTGCCTGTTTATGTCACAGACACTGGCTCTGACATTGCTTGCAGTAGTGAGAGGTATGTTTTTCACTAGTCTGCATTAACGTGGATAAAGATAGCAGTGCAGAGCTGCAAACCTGCATTTTTATCCCCTATGCCAGTCCTAAATTTTATCTTTAATTCTGAGAAACTCAAAGCATAGTAGTAATCATCAGAAGCAATGGAATGGCAATATTTAAAGAAAAAAAATATTAGTATTTGTGCTACTTGTGGCTAGGAAACTGTGACCTCTTTAGTAGAGCTTATAGGAATGAGAACTTTGGAAAACAGCCATTGCTTGATGTACCTCTTTGTTGTAGAGAGGAAATCATGGTTATGCTGAAGATTTCATCTTTCCTTGCTGTTTATGCCTTGGTTGTGTGCCAGATGGACAGCTTCCAGGCAGCCCCAGTCAGGTAAGAAGCTGCTCCTGTCGCTTAGTGCTGTATCTGAATGCTGTGGACATACTTAATGTTCTTCAGAGATCTAGGAGGAAAGCAGACTACAGTGGATGAGAAAGCTGGCTGCTTCTGATGAGATTTTGGAAGCTGTGGCTTTTTTATTGCATATATAAACTAAGGCCGTGCATGAGGATGGCTTGCGTAGTCACACCAGTGAAAGACACTGCCAATGACACAGTGATGCATGCCAAAACCTCTCTCCTGTTCGTGGCCCTCTGCAGCAGTTTGGCTGTTATTCACCCTGCTTTCCTTGCCTCTGCCTAGACCTGGCTTGGAGTCCATAACAGATCGAGTGACACTCAGTGATTATGAAGCTCGGAGGTTATTAAATGCACTGGTGAAAGAGTTCATACAGATGACAGCAGAAGAGCTGGAGCAAGCCTCTGAGGGGAACAGGTAAGAATTGCAGTCCTGGGGTGGCAGCAAGGCAGTGGGGGAACATTATGAGTTCAATATTCAGGAGAAAGCCACCTGAGCAGACCTGCAGGTCAAGATTTTTTCTTTTCTTGAAGTTTTGGCTAACTGTAGTCACCTCACTGGTAGAGGATGAAACTGCAGATACATCCCAGTGTCGGTATTGAGAGAATGGCTTACACCTAGTTAACCTGCTTCTATCTGTCTCTTACAACTGAAAATGGAGGGCGGTTTGAGCTTGAGTGAGTGGGTTATGTTAAAATATGGCAGCAAAAGGTATGTCTTCCTAGTGGAAGTGCTAGGAGCCATGCAGTTGCTCTTGGATTCTCTGTCGTGAAAGTGCATGCTGTTGCAAGGCATGGAAGGTCCCTGGCAGAGAGGACATGTTCCTCCTAATGCACGCAGCGTCGCTCTCCTCCTAGACCAAAGGCATGCCAGAGAATTTGCATTACCCTAACAGGATTTGTATTGCAAAGCATGGTGGTGATGTATGAGACTGAACAGCATGCTGAATACACAGGCAGAAAAACTTCCTGACCTCTGACTGAGCATCCATAAGGCTAATTAACTTGCTTTTCAACAAAGTTGAATTCATTGAAAAATAGTGTTGCCCTTCTGACTGCATTGGTATGAACTTTCTTGCATGGAATGTGATGTGAAGGATTTGGTTTTGGTTTTTATTATTTTTTTTTAAACTTTCCTAGCTTTTAGATATTTATGTGGGGAAGAACTGCATGGATATGCATGTTTGTGATTCCTCTTCCTTTGGGCATGTGTTGTTTTTTTTCCCTCCCCTGCAGCCTGGATAGACCTATTTCCAAACGCTGTGCCAGTCTGAGTACTTGTGTGCTGGGCAAACTGTCTCAAGAATTGCACAAATTGCAAACTTACCCTCGCACTGACGTCGGGGCTGGAACTCCTGGCAAGAAGCGAAATGTGCTGAGTGACCTGGAACATGAACGCTATGCAAACTATGGGGAACCCTAGGAAACAGCTAGACATGCTTATTTCTCTCCCCTTCTCCCATTTTTTAACTTGATGCATGTGGATCTAACTTTGATTGCTAACTTTGCTGTGTTACTTTGATTCTGTTTTCGACAGAGAATGTTTGAGACAGACCTAATGTTAGGAAGACAGAACATAACCAGCCTAGGGAAAACATAAATAAAAAACCAATGAACAGCACTGCCTTGACATTTCAAATGATTTTCTTAGACCCTGATTAAGAAAAAGAATCTAAGCGAGGCTATTAATTTCTGGCTGCTAAATGTACAAGTAGACTTCTCTTTTGTGCTTGCCCGTGCACTTGTTCAATAAACCTATTTTTCTATAAGGATTAGATCTGCTTGGTTTAATAATTTGTTTTAAAATGTGAGATTTCTAGATAAGGGTAGAAAAATTTCTACGTGTTGTCTTCACGTTCAAGAGATGTAATGCCAGTAATCTCAGAAAAGCTGAAAGAACTTAGAAGTTGAAACCCTGCCTATACATTCAGAGGTACTGATAGCAGTAAGCAGGTGTGCATGCAGTCCTGCTAGAAAGGACCTTGAGACGCAAAAGAATCAGGAGAGGCTCATACAGATTTGTTCCAACAAACTAAAAATGTGATCCTGATTAAAACTGGGTTCTGAACATTTCCAGGTAAGACTTTTGTGTTCTTTTTCTTTTTCCTTCTTACTTTACAATGTGTCTTTACAGTTAGTATATTTAATACTTGGGTATGTTTAAAATATTTTTACTAATTCAAGACAATACAGTGTAGGTGAATTGTGAATGAAGAAACAAAACTATATTTCTTTACGGTTCTTCTGTTGCAGTACTGCATCTGTCTTGTAATCAAAAGGCCTGCTCCAAGACATTGGCATTGATGTAGTGAACAATATTTGCTGTTAGCATTAATAAACTGTTTTGTAGTGCTCAGCTGAGAAAACCCCTGCTACTGCAAAAAAAAGTCATTACTTCAGTAGAAAATTTGTCAAGCAAGGGCTGTGTGAATGCCTTAGTCCCCTGTCTGTTAGAATTACTAGCTACTATAAACTACTCCCATGGTGAAGGGCTGTTGTAGACAGGTCTACCTCCAGAAACAAGGGGTTCCCACATTGCCATTAAGTATGTGGAAGCAGTATGTTTGTGTTGGTCAGTTCTGAAAGCAACTGGTCGGTTCTTGTGCAGATACAGCTTTACCAGAGCTGCTGACAAAGCTCCTGCTGTCCTCAGTGACGTGAGGATTTCATGAGTTTTCTGAGTGTCACAGAGCAGAGGTGTTCAAGTTGAAGATCAGTGACTACCACTGACCCCAGCAGCGCTACAAAAACCCTTGCAGACCTAAGCTTTTGGAAGATGTGGGTATTAGTTAAATGATTCAGACCTAAATCTCTTCAGCACTTCTCAGTAGGTCATAATGACTTGCTGGAGGTGAGCAGTGGCTCAGGTGTGGCTGAAAATATGGCTTGGCTTGGTCTACAGTCCACTTGCTTGAGAAAGGAAGGACTTGGCCACCTCTTGTAATCTGAGACTGACACTGAGAACAGCATAAAGAATTCTTTTGGAGCATGTAAGCTGTGCACTCAAGTTGCAAATGCTCACTGCACATCAAGCCTACCTTTTCTATAGAAAGATCTCCCAGGCATAGCATCCCACAATGATGTTTCAGTGCACACAGGGTAAAAACTCGAGAAATTAACTCTTTCATTTTCCTTTTGAAAAGCAGTGTCACAGCACAGAAGAGGGCATGCAACACAGCAACCTGTGTGACCCACCGTCTGGCAGACTTCCTGAGCAGGTCAGGAGGAGTGGGCAAGAACAACTTTGTACCAACCAACGTGGGATCCAAGGCCTTTGGCAGGCGGAGAAGAAGTGTTCAAATATAAGAAGCTTGAATGATAATGTGAATATGGTAAATACATCATGATAAATCAAATCTGCAGTGCAGGCAACCTGTGGCAGAGGCAGAATTTTGGCTTTGCTGGACAAATAACAGCCCTGCAGGGACAATCTCTGAGAAAGCAGAGTGATGTTACAAATGATGTTACAAATGTAAGAGTAGCCTGTTCAGACGATGAGGAGGAGCTTTTGTAGCTGTTCTGCTTAGATAATTAGCTTTGCAGTGCATTAACTAAATGCAACAGGTTGGAATTATTTGCTTATTTAGCAGTAGCATTTCACTGTCAACATATCTTAACTCTGGATTTGTTTCTTTCAGGTTGCCATGAAACTGAAATTTCAACTTTAATTTCCTAACGAAAGCAACTCTTCTCCATCAATCAAGAGAGACAGAAGATTAATTTTGCATCCTAATATTGAAAATGTTTTATTTAACACAAATGAAAACACTTCTGTTCTGTATAGTACAAGAGAATCTAGTTATTAAAGTTAAATTATTGTATATTCTTTTTATATGCAACTCTATTTCAAATAAAATGTGAGAGCATCTATTCTTTATTTATCTTCCAGCTTGTATGTGATCCATGCTACTTCTCCTGGCACTACTGCCACATCTCGGGGATGATACAAAACTGCTGCCTGGCCAGGCCTATATGTATTATACAGTGTGCTGTGCCTTGATGTAAAACACTGACCTAATCTGATTGTACAGTATGTTTAAAAGGAAAGGAAGAAAAAAAGACAAGAACCAAAAAAAAAAAACCCAAACAACCCCTCAAGCTAACACTTCAATCTTGTATCATTTGTGAATTTATGCAAAATTAAAAAAAAGTATTTTAGATACACTTGGATTGAGAAGCTGATTTTTCATTTGAACACACAGAAGCATTTGGCACTAACCCAATGTCACTGCAGATCAGATGGTCCATTGATCTGCTGCAGCCTCATTAACCATAAATGCCAGGACTGGAGTAAAAAGTTCAGAGCAGAAAATATTGCTGCCTTATAGATGTATTCATAAAGCAGCAGCTCTAAGACTCTACTTGGTGAGAATTCTGCTAGAAACATAAAAAAACACAGTTAGATTTAATAGAATCAGAGACAAGGTTCATATATGGGTTAAGGCAAATGTTTTTATCGAGGATGTAGTTCAGGCGAAATGGCTGAACAGGCTTTGTAGAGTTTTGTCTAAGGTTGGAATTGTGAATTAGAAAAGGGAGCTACAGAAATGCACATTTTTTTTTTTTTAAGTAATCCTGAAACAGTCTATTTAGGGATCAGGGATAAATAATTAGAGTGAGTGGAGAAGAGGGTAGTTGGAAGCCATCCACGGACTTCTAAGTGGTGCTGCCAACTTCCTCTTCAAAGCTGATGCTGTTTCAGTTTAGTAGCTGAGTCAGATAGTTGTTAAGATCTGTTTTGCACCTCACAGCTGGACTCAGTTGAAGATCACCTCGCCATGCAAAGCAGAGGTTAATGCTTTCATGATGTCTCTCTCTGTGTCTGCTGCAGGTGTAATAGCAAAAAGGAAGCTTGGGCAACCAGATGTAGACATAGCCAGTAAGGTCATCCAGTGACGACGCTTCTATACCATGCTCATTTGTGACTATGGTTTTACTCCTTGGAGAATTTTTCAGCCCTGGTAAGTCAGTGTACAAAGCAAACCTTGTAGAAGATGAAATCAATTTAGAAGGGAAAAGTTCCAGTGCCTAAGTGGTCAAAGGACTTGGCTTGAAAATCTATTGCCCAGAGGCAGTCTAGTGCTGTTTTCCATTTTCCTCTGAAGTATCTGAGATTGCCCACAACTGGGTGTGCTATACCTACATGGTGAACCACTGCCCTATGCTTGTATGAGGATCTGGTTATGTTAGACTCAACTATCAATTTTTGAGCCTGGAAGCATTCTTCACAAGGTTTGGGGAATATTTCCCTGTTTCCCTTTGCACAAAGTGGAGATTGGAAGCTAAGATTGCCTGGCTACATCAATAATGCCCCTCTCTGTCATTGCAGAGCCTCTGAATACTGGTGGCAGGTTGACACTCTGGTTCCCTACTGCAGCACTCAACAGCTTAATCTTCTCCAAGATAAAATGCCTCAGCACAGTTATTGGGATGAATACATAACATTTAATGATGCGTATTCAATAAGAAAACAGGCAATATTCATGAGTCTCTTCTGGCTTTAAAGTCCAAATGCTCAGGCAGTTTATTTTTTTCCGTTCTCTCCTGAGACACACCTGAGGCTGCTTCATATAATCTGACAGCTGTAGAGTCCATCTCTTCTAATAACTCTTGGTCCTTCTTTTCAGTTTAACAAAGCTGGGTATTTTCTTCTGTCAGCCAAAGGGATTTCTGCAGACCAATGTTCTGTGCCAAATGACAAACCTAACTTGTAAGCCAGATTTGGTAACCTTGGTGCTGGTTTTCACATCCTCGTGGTTGGTGGATGTAATTCTTGATAGGTGGTTTTGATTTGTTTGCTAGGGTTTTTTCCTTAGGAAGAAACATGATCTATTCTTGTTGCATCTTCTGTCTCTGTCTGCACAGAGATGCAATAGACTCACCAGATAAATACTCCTGTAAAGGACAGAAGGTAAATAGGAAAAAAGTTGAGGGCCCTTCCATCCTTTTCCGTGCTGTGAAGAGACGCAAGCCCTTCACCACCAAACTCAGTTGCTCAGAGCTTTAGAAGAAGCAGATTAGTATTAAACCAAGGTGAAGCTAGAGGCATAAACACTTATATTTTCGTTGTGTTAAATTTGAAGGCAGTGCACGTAGTAGAAGGAATTTCAGAGCCACTAGAGGCTTGTCAATTGCTTTGGCTGACTGTGAAAAAGTGGAACAAATTGCTTGTTTTTTAAAAGTGCTGTTCCTGATAGTATTACCCAAACTTGTCAGCTCTTAAATAAACCCCAAACTTCTATCCCAGGAGAAAATCTATCTGAGAATTAGCATTTAATAAGGAAAAGTATGGTTTCTAATGTACTTACCTTTCCATTTTAATTACATTGCCATTCTGTGTGTGCTGAAAGCTGGCAGAGAAGGCAGTGCTGGTGCAGTGTATGTGAGTGGTGTCAAACCCAAGTCACTTAGTATTCAGTCAGCCACGACAATATAGATCAGTCATGCATGAGCATTTGCATTCTTGTTTACAAGGCAGTATCGTGATGCCTATGGTTTGGCTCTGATGTTTTTAGATGTTTGTCAGCGTGTTTGCTTTAACAAATAGGTTGGCTTTCTAAGCTGTGTGCAGACAAAGGCTTGGAGAGTGTACTTTGCAAGTACAGGCAAAGGAGGAAGAAATCTCTGGGAAACACAGGTTATGAATTTTGCCCAATTCTCTGCTGTGATCTGATGAGAAGTAAAGAAGCACCATCTTGTGGCCAGTGAATAAGCACAGATGAGGTATTTACCCATCTACTCTTGCTGGTGGGAGCAGCTTCCAGCTGGACATGGGGTGGGTGAGCAGGGGCACTGACCTTGGCTAGTGCTATGAGGCAAACTCATCTGCTTACTTCCTGGAGTGGGCTGTGAGGATGGGGACTAGTAGGAAGGTGTCGAGGGCTCATTAGGGAGTCGTGAGCCTCCAGGGCTACTGTGCAGGGCTGCGAATGCCTATGGGGTATCACACGGGTATGAATCAGCTGCTCTGGGAACCAGATGAGGGATAACAGCAAAGGCAATATTAACACATGTCCCCATGGACCTTTGCAGCTCCCAAAAGAGAGATGTGGGAGCCATTCACCTGTGTGCTTTTTGCCCAGGTGCAGGTGGTGTCCTGCTCCTAGACTTTGGTTCAGGATTGTGCACCAGGACATTGCTACTTGTACTGACAGGACATCATTTTGAAATAACCCAAGTGGACTATCACTGTGGCTCTCTCCAGATATTTTTATCCCTTTTTTCTCCTTCTGTTAGTGGAATTTAATTCATCTTCCTGAAAGCTTCCATCATCTGCAGTGTGAGAAAGGAGCAGAACTAATGCTATTGCTTCTGACACCGAACACTGCCAAAAGCAACTTAGAGCAGGCAGTAGTAAATTTTGGTATTGGTTATCTAATCCAGCATTGTCATGTCTAATTAGCAGATTGAACACCTCTACAAGGTGAAGAGTTTAAAACATGCTGGAGAATTGGGGCCTGTGCATTTTTCTAGATTGAACTCCTTCACAACAGCATACCTGTTAGAGATTAAATGGGCATTTTGTTATGGAGGCAGGGAACTAATATGGCCGAGTCGGGAATTTAGATAAAAAAATGGAGTTATTTTATTTCCCCGAAAACCTGCCCCCAAAACTAGATACAGAAATTAATTTCGTTTTTAATTAGCAGGTTCTTAGTTGGTTGAGAAGATCTACAGCGATGCCACAGGTAGACTTGACTATTTTAGAAGTCAGAAGTTGGAAAAGGCTTGAGCTATTAAATACAGCGTTCCCCCACTCTCAAGATAAGGCTGAGCCAAAGCTACTCACAGCAGGATCAGGCTGGCTTGAATGGAAGGGCGGTCCAAAGGCTTGTCTTTTGGGTCTTTTAGAAGCCTCCGAGGGTCATTGAGAGCTAGAAAGCTGCACAAAGGAGGTGCTTAAGGTGAAGCAGTCCTTCGGAGCTTGTCTTTCGGAGCGTCAGGGGCTCCTTCTGCAGAAGCTACCCAGGCAGGGGGAGAACTCCAAGGCAGGAACACCTCAAGACGGGAACCCCAAGGCGGGAAGTCCCCTCAGTATTTATCCCCTTCCTAGACAAAGAGCTGAGTTACCACTTCCTAGGCACGAAGCACACAGCCAATCCCCAGCCGAGTCCAGTGTGGGCCCTGCACGGGGCACCCCTGGTGCCAGAAGGGCCCCTTGCTCCCCCCCTTCACACCTGCAGGGCAGGGGAGGGAACAGGTCATTTTGCACCTTTTCCTCTCCCATTCAAACCACAGAGGGAGAGGAATTTTGGGGTATATGGGACTCCAGGACACATTTGAAGCCATGCTGAACAATGGCAACTTTTTTTCCAAGCTGGCTGTGCTCACAGCTTCTCACAATCAGATGAACCCTGCCCTGGCTGCTTGAAAGGGTCTGGGACTTGGTGCATACATTTTACTGCCTCTTCAGTGTTCCTTTCCCTGTTGTGAGCTGAATTGTCCCATTCTTTAAATGTCCCTTAGGTCTTCTAAAGCTGCTCTTTTCTGCAAGACAGTCTTCTGTCTCTGAGGATGGAGTAAGGTCGTCTGCAGGTGATGGTCATGTATGGTAGATGTCTTGACTATCCCCTGCCACAGCTGTCTTGAGTAACTGCTTCCGAGTTTGCCAGCAAGCCTAAGTACTTGAGATTCCATCTGTGGTGCTACAGAGAGGAAACTGCCTCAGGATGAAGCAAAGGAGAGGAAGCAATGAAGGATTTAAACACTGAACAATCTGCGTAGTTCCAAAATGCTAGGTGCAGCAAGCAGCCATGTTTGTGAGCTGCCTGCCTGCCAGACACCCCACCTTAGAGCACGGGAAGAGGGTGGAGAGGATGGTCAGTCGGTCAGTCGGTGGTTTCAGTGCTTTACCTTGTTTTTCTTAAGGTGGTGTTTTGCCTCCTTCAGCACTAGTTGGCTGCTGTGGGTGATCTCCTCCTGGCCTCTGGCAGTCAGGTCAGAAAGGCTGGATGTCTCCCGTGCTAGGGCTGGTCTGTGCCATGGAGGTGGGCTGTGCCTCAGCCCCTCTAGAGTGAAGGAAGGGGGATTGATAACTTCTGCTCCTCCAGGCTGGAGCCCCAGCCCTACCTTATGGCCAAGGTGCTTCCTCTTGGCCCCCAGCAGAGAGGCTTGCCAAGGCTGCTTCCTACTGCCTGGCCTGTTGACCTTTCAGTGTTGGCTCGAAGGTTGGACTGGATGATCTTTGAGGTCTTTTCCAAGTGGATGTATTCTGTGATTCTGCCTGCTGAGGTGCCAGCACTGTCAGAGCAGGAGAAGTGGAGCTCTGAACTGCTTAGCTCTCTTTCACCAGCTCCTGTCCCCCTTGAAGCAGCTGTGGCCCAAGGTGCTGGGAATGGTGGAGGGTGTCTCCTCCTCCTCCTCTCCCAGGGCAGATGGAAGCAGTCTGTGGACCCTGACTGCACCCATCCTGGTAGATCCCACTGACCTGTATTTGTTACACAGTAATCTATCTACCTGTACAGCTTTGCTGCAGGTCAGAAATCATGATCAAAAGGAATACTTTTCTTTTGCTGTTTAGAAAACCTGGAATCTGGCTTACTTTGTGTTTACTCCCTCTGAGCCTATTTCTGCTTCATGAAAGAACTCCATGGCCATTTGGAGTCTTTATAGTGCTTTTGTAGCTTTGCAAACACTTTGAAAGTCCAAATCAATGATGTCATCCACATTAACTTGTCCATTACTCTGCTGACATGGTTGAAGGTCTGTTATAGGTCTCTACTGCCTCTTGTTGTGGAGGAAGACAATTATTCTGATTAGTATACATTCCTAAAATAGTTACATAGTTAATAATTCCATTTTTAGCTCACAATGTAACCATTTTTTTTTATATTGAACGGTGTTTTGGTTACTAATATCAGTGGCTAGGAATGGGCTGGTACCACAAATTAATGCTGAGCAAATGGAGGGAGATGATAGTACCAGTGGAGGGACTTTCATGTAGACAGGCAGATTTTATCTGTTGAAGAGTATCGGTATCATAGAATCAACCAGGTTGGAAGAGAACTCCAAGATCATCCATTCCAACCTATCACCCAGCCCTATCCAATCAACCAGACCATGGCACTAAGTGCCTCATCCAGGCTTTTCTTGAACACCCCCAGGGACGGTGACTCCACCACCTCCCTGGGCAGCTCATTCCAATGCCAATCACTCTCTCTGGCAAGAACTTCCTCCTAACATCCAGCCTATACCTCCCCTGGCACAACTTGAAACTGTCTCCTTGTTCTGTTGTTGGTTGCCTGGGACAAGAGATCGACCCCCACCTGGCTACAGCCTCCCATCAGGTAGTTGTAGACAGCAATGAGGTCTGCCCTGAGCATCCTCTTCTCCAGGCTAAACACCCCCAGCTCCCTCAGCCTCTCCTCACAGGGCTGTGTTCCAGGCCTCTCACCACCATCATTGCCCTTCTCTGGACACGTTCCAGTATCTCAACATCTCTCTTGAATTGAGGAGCCCAGAACTGGACACAGTACTCAAGGTGTGGCCTGACCAGTGCTGAGTGCAGGGGAAGAATAACCTCTCTTGTTGTACTGGCCACACTGTTCCTGATCCAGGCCAGGATGCCATTGGCTCTCTTGGCTACCTGGGCACACTGCTGGCTCATCTTCAGCTACTATCTACCATTACCCCCAGGTCCCTTTCTTCCTGACTGCTCTCAGCCACCCTGTCCCCAGCCTGTAGTGATGATTGGGGTTGTTGTGGCCAAACTGTGGCCTGCACTTGGCCTTGTTAAATCTCATCCCATTGGCCTCTGCCCACCCATCCATGTCAGTGCTCCTGCAGAGTCTTAAGAAGGCAACTCTGCCGGTGAAGTTTTTGAGTGTGCGTATATTTTCCAAGCAAAGTTAACACAGTCCTTATCTCCAAGGCTGGAAAATTCTTCTGTATCACTTCATAGCTAAAGATACTGTCCAAGTGTTAAATTAGTTATGAAAATGAATATTGATTTGTGTTCTTAATGCAATAGAGAATTAAATGGAAAACAGATAGGTCTGACCTTCACATGCTGGAGTTGCAGTTCAAACTAAAACTGCTTTAGTTTTAGTTTAAAAGAGTTACAGATAAGGTGATCAGAGACTAAGGCATTACACAAGGGGAAAAAATCATAAACTTTATGCCTTGGCTCTTTCTGGTTCAAGCATGTTCCTGGTAAAGTTACACACCTCAGTGTGCAAGAGTTTTGCTTGCTTTATGTGAAAGCTGCCTTTGCTTCTCTTTGCTAACTGAGGTTGTCAGAGAAGACAAAATGTCCATGCTGTACCTGTTTTTTCCTGTAGACAGAGGCAGAGCTCTGTGTTATCTTGTGCCTCGGGTGTCAAAGAGCCGGTTTTGGTAATCATCTATTTTAAACTCAGGTGAATTCAGTGTTTAATTGGAACATATTTGGGACTGATAGGATTAGTGTTTTGGGACTGATAGGATTAGTGTCCCTATTCAGTTCTTCCAGTGACTTCCTGTAAGGTGATGGAGCACCACCTTGTATCAACAACACCTATAGCTGGTAACTAAAAGCCTTAGCACTGTGTCCTGTCTCATGGTGGCACTAGTTGCCCCACTCACAAAAAGTACAACCTGGGTAGCCTCAGGGTCCCTGAGATCTTTCTGTCACTATAATCTCCAGCATTTCCCCTCATCAGAAATTTTACTGTGTGATCCTGCTGTGGCAGAGAGGTTGGACTGGCTGATCTCCAGAGGTTTCCTCTGATCATTACTGTTTCATGATTCTATCTGAGTACTCTGGGCAGTATTTTGCAGAAGCTGTGCTTTGTAGGCAGCCACTGGTGCCACTGTAATGGTAGCAGGTGGGTTTGAGATAAAGCTCCTGCTCTTACACGTGTTAGTAATTTGGTAGGTAGAAAACACTTCCAATTTAGCAGCTTTTGGTGCTATGGTAAGATAAAAGTTAACCTGGAGCTGTCTCTCATGGCCAGTTAACTTTAGCTGCCGTGTCCTGTCAGCCCTCCTAAGCTGAGCAAGAAAGCCCATTTCTCCTGCAGGCCCTGGGATGTCTTGCTATGGACACCAGGCTTATCTGGTTTTCTGAGTGCAGTTTCTCCACCTCAGGATTTACCACTAATCAGAAATATAACTGATGAGGCTTCACAAAGTACAACCTCCAGTGTACTGATTAAAAATTACCATGATTTGTACATCAGGTGCTTTTTGCTGGTTAGCATTTAATGACCACATTATATCATGTATGCCTCTTCTTTCTCAAGGCTATGGTGTAGTAGTGGACCTGGTAGAGTTAAATAACGTTTGAAGTTAATGATCTTAGAGGTCTTTCCCACATGATGATTCTGTGATTCTCAAGATCAGTGTATCCATCTCTAGGAATTCAGGTGATGCTTCTCAGTTGAGCTGATGCTCCTTTGCAGCAATCGAGACAACTCTAAATTGACACAAATATAATAGGTACTTATAACCAAATACTTACTATGACATTCAACAGGGCCAAGTGTAAGGTCCTGCACCTGGGTCGATGCAATCCCAAGTACAAATTCAGGCTGGGTGGTGAATGGCTGAGAGCATCCCTGAGCAGAAGAACCTCAAGATCTGGGGTGATGAAAAGCTCAACATGAGCTGGCAGTGTGAGTGCAGCCCAGACAGCAGCCGTGTGCTGGGCAGCAGCAAGAGCAGTGTGGCCAGCAGGGCAAGGGAGGGGATTCTCCCCTTTACTCTGCTTTCATCAGACCTCTCCTGGAGTCCTGTGTGCAGTTCTGGAGTCCCCAACACAAGAAGGACATGGAACTGCTGGAGCCAGTCCAGAGGAGGACCACAAAGCTGCTCAGAGGGCTGGAGCAGCTCTGCTATGAGAACAGGCCATGAGAGTTTGCGCTTTTCAGCCTGCAGAAGAGAAGGCTTCGAGGAGACCCTGTAGTAGCCTTCCAGTATCTGAAGGAAGCCTACAGGAAGGCTGGGGAGGGACTGTTTACAAGGTCTCGTAATGACCTCGTAATGAGGAGTAATGGATTTAAACTGGCAGAGGGCAGATTTAAACTAGATGTTAGGAAGAAGTTCTTTGCAGTGAGGGTGGTGAGACGCTGGCACAGGTTGCCCAGGGAGGTTGTGGCTGCTCCCTCCCTGGAGGTGTTCAAGGCCAGGTTGGATGAGGCCTTCAGCGACCTGTTCTAGTGGGAGGTGTCCCTGCCTATGGCGGGGGTTTGGAATTGGATGATCTTTGAGCTCCCTTCCAACCTAAACCATTCTATGGTTCTGTAACACCCATTTATATAGACGCAGAAGCATGAAGTGCCTTTGATGGAATTGAAACTCTATAGACCTAACATTTTCACGTCTTAGTTTCAGTCTCAGGTAACAAATGTATCTAGGAAGAAGACAAGGGAAGGCATTTCACTTTCTGGTGTAGTAAGTTTTTAGCGGCTGTATGGAAACGAGGACTATAAACGTGCTGGGATGGAGCGATTGGGTAAATGACAGCTTCTGGAAGCTAGAGGGCATAGCAGACACGGGAAGTCTGCTCGCTTGTGGAGCGGTGCGAGTGAGCCTCACCGTCACTCATTGCATCCTCTGTCGGCAGTGACCGAAAAGCAGAAGCAACTTTACGGATTGTTACATATTTTTTTCCTGATATCCTAAAGGAAAACCAGTGATTTGTAGACCTTTTCATCTAAATGAAGATGTCGATGCATCCCATTTTTAATCCAGAGCGCTATGTTAGTGTGCTCTGCACCAGCTCCTTAGCGTTAACCACTTAAATAGGGAGCTACTAATAATTACTTTCAAAGAAAAAAAGTGGAAAGTCAGTTCATGGGCATTAGGAGCATTGCTATCAAGTGGAATAATCATAGACTTCAGAGTCTCATTAGTTTAACTGGTCTGGTCAAAATCATTTGCAGCTTTTCTTTGTCCCCTGTACGGTGTTTCTGTGACAGCAAAATCCTGCTGTGTTTTGGGTTGTGCTTTGTGTCTCTGCTTCTGTAATACCTGCACAAGAGGGGTATTGGCAGACCGTTTGCAGTATAGACAAAGGCTTGTTTTGTTTGCATTTTAAAATAGAGGTCACAGGGCTTACCCTAAATGTGTAAGAGGGAGAGAGCATCCTGAGCTGCTCTTTGGAGGACCTCTCCAAAGTCCAGCATGTTTTGTTTTCCATTTAAAGCAATCCAATGAAAGAACCACATTCTATGAAGGACACAAGGTGTATACAGCAATTTATTTATGCAGAGTTTCTCAGGTCAGTTGACTTTCTCTCTCAAACAGAAAAACCAAAGGGACTGAGAGTTTGTAGGACTCCAGTGTCAAAGAAAAGATACCCTCCAGCCATTTCCACAGGCTGCATTTTCCACAGATTTTCTGCTTGCAGCCAGATGGGTGCTGAACCGTGGTGTGATATTCCAGTAAATAAGACAAGACTGGTGGGGTAATGAAGCTCCACTGAATTATTCATTAGGTCCTGGATGATACAGAGAGAAATACTATAGTGAATAGCCCTGAAGATGAGAGCAGTGCACAGCACAGCCCTGCCTGGGCAGCACACCTGGCCTGCTTTGCCAGGTAGGCAGCTGCAGAACTGAATACCTTGTGTAAATGAACTGTACCAGCTGTGTCTGGTAGCCATCCATTACTCATCTAGAAACAGTCAATCTAATTCCAAAAAAAGCCAGTTAAGTGCATGCTCCAGTGCCATGGACATAAAATTAAAAGCATGTTCAAGTGCTTTGCTGAAAAGCAATGGACTTCTAGACATCTTTAAAGAGGAGCACATCTTCAGACTTGCTGGCTCAAATCTGATGAGGCCTTCTAATGAATGTGACAGATAAATACAGGGACACAGAATATATCAGCACAGAGCTGGTTCCAAAACCTGATGTGTACCAATAAGTTAATATTAGCCCATGAAGTACTTTCCCAGCTGGCCTTTGGGCTGTCCTGGAACCCCACCTTGTTGAGCACCTTGTTTTGGGTCACAGTGTGGTTAAGGGTGGAAAAGGCATGGCCTTCTCCTCAGAGCTGTTAGGCAAGGTCAGGCTACATGAGAAGCGAAAAGCTGCTTTTCCTCTGACAGCAATGGGCTTCTCCATTGCTTGTACTACACATTTTGCATTGTTAAGCTGCTGGAACAAATGCACAAAGGTGGCAGAAGAGGAGAAAGCAATCGGATGTTTTCTAGTCAGAAGAGTAAGAGGAAACTAAAGTGGCAGTGATGCAAGGACTTTGGTGTATGCCCTTTGATAGGCACTGCCAAAAGCCCCCTGACTGTGGGGGCAAGACAGAGCAAGGCTAAGAAGACTGAGAACACACATAAATGAGAATATATAAACAGTAAATCAGGAGGAGTTAAACCAGAAAGGGCTGAAATCCAAAATGTGGGAAGCTTATTTTGCTTTTTCCTCCTTCTGAGTTTTTAGGAGGCCAGTTCTGACTGTAAACTGTACAGAGCAAGAAATATGCTCTAATCTTAACAGCCTGGGATGAAGTTGAAAAAAAAATCCAGGCTCAGCAGAAAGGATCATTTTTGTTGTGTGAATCCAGTTGCAGGATGCAACCACGTCTGGTAGCTAGGGACAAAAGTAAGCATATTGGTGGCACCATGAGGAGTGCTAAGGGGTGTTGATGTTGGTGCCAGCGCTTACTGACCACTCTGCTTACTGTGAGAACAATTAATACCAGATTCCTGAGAAGCTGGTGGAATTTGCCAGGCATCCAAAAAACAAACAGACCGTTTTCAGGTCCTGATTACTTCCTAATGAACTGCTTGACCCCAAGGGCCTACGGCAGCCACGAAAGTCTCCTTTTGGGAAGCCCTGTAGAATAGTTCCATTCAAATACAGACATAATTACACCTCTCACAATATTACATCCCAAATCCTCCCAGTAACCAGAATCATTGCAGTGTGTGAGGAGTGAAGAGCTCCTTTATGCTTACAGCAGAAAGCATCTGAATTGCTATGAGCTAAAGAAGGTTCATAATAGGAAAGGGTAATAGAAAAAGCCTTGAGGGCATCATTGTAGGCACAGAAGAGGCATGAGTAAATCTGTGTCTGAGGGTGACAATGCTGTCCCTTTACTAGAACATGCTCCTGCGAAGTGAGTGTGAAAGAGAATAGGAATCCTCTGCCTCCTTCACAGAAAATCACAGCTACAGAAAAGTTGTGCATTTCAGTCTGTTCCCATGGTTTTAATCTTCTAATTTACTGTAATCATTCCTACTCAGGGCTGATTTATGTTCAGCAACTTTACTTTAAAAGAAAACCCTGTTTCCTCTAACAGAACACTGCTCATGCTCAGGGGCAGGACAAGGGGGAAATGATGTGTTCAGATGCAGTCATTTGGCCAGGCTTTCCATGAAAGTATCTCTGATGCTGCCTGTGATGACTGATATTTCCTTATGTGCAGCAGGTCCTCAGTTTTCTGTCTCCCCTTGGGGAAGAGCAGGAATGTTGACCTCATAAGGGAATTCTTCAAATCTGTTTCCCAGGATGTTCTTCAGTACTAATAGGTAGTTTATGTAACAGCTGCATGCTTTTAGCATGAGCAGGGTGTAACGAAATAGTAAACCCATAAGAAGATTTAACCAGCTGTACTGTGTTGTGCTGCATCACTAAGAGCACTGCTTTCCAGAACCAGGTATGAGTTTTTATCAGTCATACCCAGTATCCTCACACTGGGGTGGTCACTGCATGGGCAGCAGTAGGACTTGCTTGACAGCTGTGGAACTAGGAAACTCTGTGAAATCCTCACATCTCATAGATCTTCAGTTCTTCCATGTTTTGTCACAGTCAGCCTCCAAGTGGTTTCCTATTAAGGCAGAGATGAGGAAATAGCTGCTCTTTCACAGAAAGTGCCAGATCTGGAGTCTGTCAGAAGGAAGCAGGGGAGCCAGAATGGGTGTAGTGTGGGACATGGTAAGGAACTGAGGTCAGGAAGAATAATAAGCAACATGGAAGTCTATAGGAAAACAAGCCTTACTAGTTCTGCTGCTCGTATAGAGATACAGACTTTGCAGTTTCTCTTCACTGGGCATGGTGTGCATTCACAGCAGTTCACAGTGGGTCATCTGGGGAGCTGACCGTCTGTTCAAATGAGTACCAGCTGGTAGCAGTAACTTGGTCACAGAACAGAAAGTGGCAGATAAAATGAGTAGCTGAGCTAAACGAGGAGCCTGAAGTTATGGCAAACTGGCTCCAAAGGTGTTGCTTTGCATTGCAGAAGGTGACTGATGTGTCTGTTGTCACCTACACACAAAGAAAGATATGCAAGCAGTGAGTAAATTGTCCTTAAAATGGAGGAAGAATTAGGAACAAGCTAGCTATAGCTCCTGTGTGTTTCTTCAACAATCATAGAATTGGTCAGGGTTGGAAGAGACCACAGGATCATCTAGTTCCAACCCCTTTGCCATGGGCAGGGACACCTCACACTAGATCAGGCTGTCTAGAACCTCATCCAGCCTGGCCTTAAACACCTCCAGGGGTGGGGCTTTGATCACTCCCTGGGCAACCCATTGCAGAGTCTCACCACCCTCATGGTGAAGAACTTCTTCCTACCATCCAGACTGAGTCTACCCATTTCTAGCTTTGCTCCATTCCCCCTAGTCCCATCACTACCTGGCATCCCAAAAAGTCCCTCCCCAGCTTTCTTGTAGGCCCCCTTAAGATATTGAAAGGTCACAATAAGGTCATCTCAGAGACTTCTCCTCTCCAAACTGAACAGCCCCAGCTCCCTCAGTCTCTGCTCATTGGAGAAGGTTTACTGAAGCAGCCTGCCAAGTCTAGGGAGCGTACACAGTACCCAGCTGAGCTGGCTGGACAGAAAGCCTGTAATTTTCTAGATTAACAGTTGCAGAGGTAACTTTAGTTCTAAGTAAGGGTTGCTAACTGAAAAAAAAAAACAACAAAAGGAGAGTATTGTTCAACAGACATTGATTTGTCTAATTATATGCAGGATTTACTTAAAGTGGAGACTAGTCTGCTTTAAAGGCATTGTGCTGGGCGTGTCTGAGTGCATCTACTGCCGGCAGCACAGCATTCCCACATGTGGTACCAATTAGTTCTGCTTAAAAAGTTTAGGAAGGAATGAATTTCTTGATACTGAGTCACCTTTTCTCTGATAAAGTACAGGTGATGCCAGGTTGTGTCTATGATGCTACCAAAGCGGCACCTGATATAACAGGGGACATTTTATAAGCCTCAGTCAGCTGTGTTTCTGAGGAGAACAACAGGGGTGGGCCAAATACTGGGGACTTTGTCTGATGGTTACTGTGTGGAAGGAGCTCTGGGTCTGCATAGCAAAGAAGGTGAGCTGTAACTGTAGCTCCATGGAAGCCATCCTGGGGTGTTTTCTTTGGCCCTCTTGGTCTCTTTGAGCCATGGGGACTGTGGGAATTTGATTTCTTATGAACCCACTAATGAAGAGTGGTGGATGACAATCTCCTGCTGGAATTTCCCCCCAGTTTTCATTAACCTCTGTATAGATACTATTTTAATTAAAATACTCTTGACAGCACCTATGAAAAAGCTGTGGGGGTTGCAACAGCAATTAAATGTGTTGTCAGAAATGATAAGCAGCCTGGTATCACAGGAAGGAAATTAGCACTCTGACCAATAATGGAACAGTAATCTTAATCCAGAGCTTTTTACCTCTCAGGAACTGCTTAAAATGGATGGATTTTGGAGATCAGGCAATTTTAGAGTAAGACAGTTAAGCAATAGGTGCCATAAAGCATCTCCATTTTAAAAGTCAGTGTCATACTGGTGTAATAGTGGCTGATAGCCAGGCAGCAAGAAATGTGATGTTAATTAGACATTAATAATGGTGTATGTGCAAAGCATTGATTACTTTCCTAAATTTTGGATATCAGAAAGATACCAACCTTGGCTTCTAGGTTATGTCACCCTCAGTCCTTTATTAGTTGGGACCTGCACTGAGCACAGTGTTTGTTCATCCTGAAAGCACTGTTCATCCTTTAGATGGATTCACACTGTGTTTGGACAGGCATAATTGAAATGGGACCCTCTCTACTGGCCCAGTCTGGAAGGTGCAGTTCTTTCCCTAGTCACAGCAGGCTCAAGAGGTGCAGAGTGGGTGCAAGGATTAAGCCAATAAGACCAGCACACTCACAGAAGTACTGGTAGGAAAAGCTGCCTGAGAAGGAGCAATCTGTAAAAACAGCCAGAGCTTTGCTATAGCAGAGGGTGCCAGGTGGTTGAACTTCATTTCTTCTCTGTTAAAAAAGGGTACTGTTTGTTCCTCACAGTCCTCCCATTTACTGTTACAGCTGATTCATGTCTTCTGGTGCATTTAGATGATGACCTTGACCTGGGGGATGACATCCAGGACCAGATTACTTCATGGACTAATTCAAGTGAGAGCTTTTTACACCGAAGGAGTAGCTTAGAAGGTAGCCTAGTGGGCAGTGGAGAAGCCCTAAGACTGACCAAAAGGGTAAGGCATTAATTTGGTGAGCAGGACCAGGAGACAGAGACTCACAGGTACACTGAGGGCTAAAAAGAGGTGTCTGTGTGTAATGGAAAAGGGCAGCAATGGAGGGCATCAAAAGGGGATCGACAGGAGCAGAATGAAAAAAAAAGTATTAAAGTGCCAATGGGTGAGGAAGTTGGAGCAGAGAGAAGACAGAATGGACAAAAGTTCAGGCTCCTCGATGATGGCAGGGTTTGGGGGAATTGAACTAAAAGCTTTCCNAAAGCAAATGGAGGGTGAGGTTAGAAAGCAAGAAGGAGTTCAGCCAGCAGACCGAGCTCTCCAGCAGGCAAAGAGCTGAGAGAACAGCCCAGCATCAAGTGCCCAAGCAAAGTGACTTTATCTAATGTTTTGCTTTTCCTTTCTACACATCTCAGCAAGACTGTGAGCAAAGTAGACCTCACCATTGTTTTCATTTCTCAGCCTATTATCTAGTTCTTTTCACCAAAACATCCCAGCTAGGCTCAAACTAGCACACTTGTGAGGCAAGTGTCATGTCTAGAGAGCCCAAGGGATCAGTAAAGATGTACAATGAGTTTGAGTGTCAGCTTCCAGGCTGGATGTAGACAGGAAATGACCATGGTTTCTCATGGATGCACTGAGAGTGAAAATTAAATGCAGCGAAAGTGACCCATACCACTTCCAAGGTACTTGCATACCGTACAGAGTTAGGATTTTTCTGTTATGTCAGCAGTAGGCCAAATGTGAAGTACTTCTGAGGAAACACCTGTGTGGAAAAACCCCAGAAACATAGATGTAACATGAGTGATGAAGCAAATGTTAGCTTTCCATGTGGTAGTATTCTTTTTTAAAACTGAGATGATTTAGTTACAGAAAAGAAGCCTGCCTCTGTTGAAAATGTGACGCAGTCCCAGCCCTCCTGACAACAATGCTGCTTCAAACAATGTTTTTTTACGACTTTCTTCCAGTAGACCACATCTGGATTTTTAACTTCCTTGACAGTTTTTCTTGTGCTTCTATACCAGACTGTATTGTGATGGAACTGTTATTTATCTCCAGATTTATCCAGTTCCTCCTTTGTGGAGAGTCTGGAGTTTAACAGGGTCTTTAATTATATTCCTCTACTGGCTGACCACCACGAAAATTGAAATCCTCACCACAGATCTGTAAAAATGTTTCCACTTGCACTGGGAGACAGAAATAGAATAATTCCATGTCTTTTTGGACGGATGCCTAGTTGAAACTATGCAGGGTTTGACTGACAAGAGGATGTAGTCTTTGCTGAGAGCACTTTCTTTAAGGTCCTTTTTAGTCTTCGGGAACATTTAAGTCGATGAATGAAGAGAGGATCTGTGCTACTTTCCCTTCATTTTGGTGAACTTTTCCTGCTTCTCTGTAGCTTTTGTCTTCTGCAACAAAATCTTTTCAGCTCGTCTGGCTTACTGAAAATATAATCACAAACTGGTAAGTAGCAACTTCAGGAGTTCTGATTGGAAATGGCACTCTACTCTTTTGTGCACAGCTGTGGTAGAAGTATAAAACCCCTTTGTGCATCTAGGCAAAAGCAGAATTATTTAAATGCTCAGTATTTGCCAGGGTTGTAACTGTAAAGCATGGTCCTTCAGTGGTGAATAAATACAGTTACACACTGCTCAGCCTGCAAATGCAGCGGAGAAACTTGACTTGAGTAAGTTCAGAGTTATTCTGCCTCTGAGGGAGCTCTCCTCCCTGTGCTGCATGGCACGTTATCCGGTTCCTGGGGAGTGTGGATGGCAGCTTAAAAGCACAGCAGGTAACGGGCTGCTTCAGCTGAAAAAGCAGGAAAAGCTCGTTTGTTAGCATATACAGAAAGGAAGTGAGGACGAGTGGTAGTTATTATTGGGTGATAACATTTGTCCATAGTCTTCTGAGCTGCCTGTGAGATCAAATCCATACTGCAGCTCTGTAAGAGCAGGGAGTGTGTAAGATGTGATGCTGAGGCAACTGAGCAACTTTTCTGTCAATGCGTTTTGGACTGCAACTTTTATATGATTTTAGTGTGAAAAAGGAGGTGAACGTGTGTGATAACAGCTTTTCAGAATGCTTTCTTCTGCTGTTCAAGGCTTGATATTTCTGAATCTTAGCATATGTTTTTGTGTTGCTGCTTTATTTTGAACTGATCTTCGTTTTATGCGAGCAGTCCTATCTCTGAAGGCTGTGGAAAGTGAAAATAGCTCAGCCCTTAGGCGCTTCGCTCTGTGTTTCTGAAACTTGCCTGCACTGATGCAAATATTTCCTCTTGGAAAGGGGAAGCTATTACTGGGGTAGATACTTTTTCTCAGCTGCACATGTGGCAGTTTCTACAGACAGACTAAAAAAGCTGTAATGTTATATCTGTGCTCTTTGTTTAAAGTGGTTTACGTCCAGATGGGGCGTGGAAGTGTGTTGGCAGTGCAAAGCCAGTTGTACCAGGTTCCTCCTCAAGCAGGACCATTTTCATGAAAACATTTTTATTCCCTGCTTTTTCTTTCCCTTCTTTCTTTAACTAAATGAAATGTGTAACTTAATGTCAAGGCTGAAAGCTGCTAGAATAATAGGAAATCTATTTTAGTTTTCAGAATACAAATACATCTGGCTAAACCTCCTTATCTGGGCTTTCATACTCCAAAGTTTGATGCATACAGAACATGTGTATCATGAGTCTCACTGGAACTGGTTGACACAGGGCTACAATATTCATTTCAATCATGTTTGCAGTTTCATGTTGCAGGAGTCCAGTCCTTGGACAGTTTGGGTTTAATTTGTTTGCTGAAAATCTCACCAAGGAAGCTTTATACTGTGTTGGAGGTTGAAATTGTGCTGCACCTGTAGGGTGAGACAGAAATGAAATACCTCATGGCTTTTGTATGTGAGTGTGTGTGGGGAGGAAGACTGTAAAATAGGTTATACATTTTTAACACTTTACTGTCCTCACTAGTTTGTTTCCTCTTCATTGGTAGAGAGAAAAAAAATATATCTTTGCTTTTTTAATATGTGCCTGTACTTTCTCAGATGGCTCCACGAGTGCAGTAGGAGGCAAAATGTGTAATGAAGCATTAAGGGAAATGGGGTTAAGGCATACAATGTCTAATAAAGGGTATCAGTATTTATTGCCAGTCATCTTTTGGCCTGTGTAAATTATTTTTCTCAAGAGCACTGACATTGCTCTTGCTCCCTTTACATCTTTCTGTGTGCAGATGTTTGGGTTTTTTTTTTCCCCATTTACCTTTCTTTCTGAGTTTTTTGAATGCCAAGTACCTAATGTGCCATTTCTGGCAGAGAGTTCTGCTGCTGAAAGAGGAGATACAACAAGCTTGAAACAAGTTCCTGGAGAGACACAAGCAGGAAGGCAAAACCACAGAAAGGTTGTTTCTTTTTTTTTTCCCTGCAGGAGCCGTGTATCAGTCTTCACACTGACTTAATGAACACAGGAGGAAGCACATATTTTTCTTGGGTCTGCAAAGCAAACGTGGTCTCTGAGTGCAAGGTTTACTACCAGTGTAATCAGCTAGAGTAGTGTGAGCGACTGTGTGCCAACTTTCTTTTGCCTACAGTGTACCTGGCCCAATTAAGTCCATTCTTCATTCTTCAGTCATCCCCCTAGGTGGCTATCTGGTCATAATAGGCCATAAAATGGGTGGCAGTGGTCCATATGAAAATGCCTTGTGGTGTAGGGGGTCTTGCAGCCCTTTGTAGAGGTTTCTGGGAGTGTCAAAGGTGGCGGTGCTGTCTAAAAAGTAATTCAGGGGATGGGTCCCCATGCTCTCTTTCTGACTGCTGCAAGAGTTTCTGAGCAGTGTAGATCATCAGATGAAAGTTAAATAGGTTTGGGAGAGCTGCACAGAGAACTCAATGGAGTGAACTTCTGTTAAGCTCAAAGGGAAGAACTTCAGCTGGGGTTAGACGCTCTTCTTATTATCTCTGAATCAAGAAGATCCCTGTTTTGCTTTTCCCTCCCTGTTCTCTCATCTCCCTCTCTCACTCTCTTCCAAATGGTGGTAACACTAACCTTTATAAGGGGGCTTCTAAATGGTTTGTGCTTAGCCCTAAGTCAGGCAGCTCAGTTCTTTCTCTGTTGTCCCCTTTGTCTCTTGGGCTCTAACTTGCAGAGATCGGTGGGGTGGCGAGTGACAGCGGGAAGGCAATCTGTTAAGAGATGTTTGCTCTACAGATGTCAGAGTCCAAACAAAAAGCCCTATGAAGGCCTGAACTTCTGCATGCAAAACTCTGCAGGGAGGAAAAGCACCTTGTGCTGGCAACCCAGCAGAAGCAAAGAGATCCACAGGTTTTGCATAGGTTCATGCTTGAAAATGTGCTGAAAACTTAACAGACTTGTGACCTTTAAAAGAGATTAGAGCTAGTTATTAATTCCTTTCTGCCTCAGCATGTCTGTTTGAGTAGGTGCTCTATAGCAAGTGTGAATAGTTTGCAAGTGACTTTCTTCAGTATTTCATAGGAATGTATTTGATTACACATACCTATTTCATGGAGATGGGCACAAACTCAGGCTGTTAACCATATTGAATCTGGAGTAGATCAGGTGAGAAGATCTGAGATTCAGCAAAACTTAACTGCTAAGCCAAACTCCTCAGATCCTGTCTTTCTTGTGTGCATATTTCTGACATCCAGGCACTCCTGTATTGTTAGCATAAGAAAGAGGTGTTGCTAAATAAAATACTAACAGTCTGGTAAACCAACTCCAATGTACTAGGGGTGGTTTGAAGGAGGACTGAGAACTGGAAAGTTGGATTTCTGGCTCTTATTTTGTTGGGCAAGTCATGACATGTGGGGGTAATACACCTGCTTTGTGTTGCTCATTCATCTTGTGAAAGTAAACCTGACCAGCTCTCCTGCCATAAGGGAAAAGCATGCAGCACAGCTGGAAATGGTTGGAAACTGCTCCTGTGTTAACTTCTGAGGGTATGCAGGGCCACCATCACACACCCCCTGATTGCAAAGAACCAGGTACTAACTCATTTTGCTTCTTTCTCTTTGTGTTTAGGAGGAAAAGGGCCAAATACTACGTGGTGTGCCATGCCTACCTCTGGAAAGTGACCACACTGTTTAATCGACTAAATTACTTGCCTGATGCGATTCAGGACTTGAAAAATTGTTCTCAAACATACTTATTTTTGGACCTTCATGCCTGGTTAGATCAACAATCTGGTTTCTGTGGTCCTAACCACTCTCTCTCAAGGGGCTGCACATGCTCATTTGTGATACCAAAATGCCAACTCATCAAAATTGCAGTAAATCAGCTACCAAGAAAATTATTTGGCCAGACCTAACAGGCACCAGTGAAAACCTATTTCTAGAGAAATGGTGCTGGTTTTATCTGCTTACATCCTCAGCCTGTATACCTTGGCAGAGCCCTGAAGTAGTCAGTGGAGACACATTAATTTGTGTCTGGCCAGAATAGGCCCTCATAGTTTTAATTAAATGGTATCTACATGAAGGAAGAATAAAATCTGTGACTTTGTATCATAGAATTGTGCTTGGAGAATGCTGAGATTAAAACCAGAGATGCTGGCAGCCATCAGGTTTAATTTAGTGACCTTTCCCTGCTAACTGAAATGCACTTGATCCATTTCAAGAATTGTCAGGGAAATACAAAATGATTATGGGCCAATGATAACCAGGAGCTGCTTGGTCTGATGTTTTCTGGGTTCTTGATCAGGAAGGAGTTAAAACCAGTGCTGGAAGGGTGCTGAAATATTCAGAGTAAGAGACTTCCAGAGGGGACTGCGATGGCCAAAGTTCAGCCTAGCACTTTCAGCTGCTCTTGAGCTCTTTAAAAATGTGAAAGGTTGAACAAACATGCTGGTCATGGAGCTCATGAAGCATGGCTCACACCAAAGTCCTTTGGGATTTGCCCAGGTGGAAGTCAAACGCGGCTTGCCCTGGAGGTGGACCACAGCACGAGGTGGCTGCCAGCCATCCTGCATCGCCCATAACAAGGCTGTGGAAGCGCCCAGGCTGGGTGTGTGTGTGTGAGCACCTATGTACTCTGATGTGCACCAGCTGGGACACAGATACGCTGCCCTTCTTGGTGTGCTGGAGTCAGGATTAGTGAAATTGTGTTGCTTTGTTTTCACTGTTGTAAGCTGAGCAGAGTAAACATGAGAAGGACCAGAAATCAGACCATCTGGGCAGCATGGGCTCCATCTCGCCTTAGAGGTTTGTCACAATGAGATGGTGCACTTCACCTGAGGAAGGACTTCCTGTGCTGTCAGGGCTCAAATCCCCATTTCTTTCCAGAGCCATGTACTAGACCTGCACCCTCTGCCACCAGCTTTGAATCTCCCCTAGAGGGAATGCAAACTTCCCTCTCCAGCTGTTGTTTTGGGCAGCAGCTGCCAAGGTCCTGGTGCTCCAGGGTGTCTGTTGCCTGGGCTGGACCTGGAGAGACAAAGGCAAGAGTGCTAAACAAACCTTGGCAAAAATAGATCATCACTTGGCTAAACTGTTAATTCCTCTGGGATGTTGAGGGTCTGCTGAGGGCAGCCAAATGAGTCCTTCAGCGTCCTGCAGCCAGGTGTGCACGCCTGGCAGGGAGGTAAAGCTCATTGAGACAGCACAGCTGTGTTTGTCATATTACTGGCTTTAAAAAAGGAATCATCCCATGTTAATTATCCTTTTCAGGTATGTAAAAGTGATTGTATGATTCATAAGTATGAATATTACCTATATTGCCTTTAGTAAGTCAGTCAGTGACACAGCACAAACTGCTTCCATAGAGTCCTCACTGCAGGCTCCTGAGAGCTGCACTAGAGGTGTGCCTGCAGCACACATTGCTGGTGACCAGGGATGAAAAACTGAAATTCAACAAGTGTCTTGGAAGCATTTCTCTAGAAGGGAGCATTTTGCAGGTGCTGTGTTTCTAACTAGGCAAGGCTGCATTAGGAATAGCATTTTTGTTAGCTAGTTTCTATCCTTAAGAGGAAGCTGCTTCCTTCCTCTCTTCATTTATTTCTTTTGGTGCTTTGACCTTCACCTGCATGAGTCTTTAGCTGAAATCCTCTCAGGAGGATCAGTGTCAGCTCTAATAAGCCGGCTGTCACTTTACACCAAACAGAGAGTAAATGTTTCATTTGTTAAATGGGCCACCGAAATACGCTGCCTTGTTCTGCCATCTTCAGCTTCTTCTAGGGGAAAGTGCTTTTGCTTTCACATGACTGAAAATGCACAAAGTGGATGTGCAACTGCAGATTTAAGTGTCTCGAATGGAGAGTGTTATGTAAGAGTTTTCTTTCTTGATCAGCTGTGCTGAAATACGATCAGCGTTGCAGCACAGGCGCTGGCCACATTTTCTTGTGTTTCCAGTAAGGAGACAAGGGGCACGGTGTGTAAGAAAGGCACTGGGAAGTGCTTTTCTTGAGCAAGCTGCACAGGAAGGCATAAGGAAAGTAAGATTATTGCACTGAGCTCTTGGCTGCTGATGCAGGGCACAAGGCTGCTTCTTGTTGGGACATCTGCCATTGACTTGATTGTGAGCAGGGCAGATCTTCTCTGCCACAGCTTCCGTTGTGCTCATTTGTTGCTCCCCTTTACTGCCGTTTTGTGCTAACAAGCACAGCCTGGGCTTCTCTAATAGCTTGCACAGGTGGGCTACATTTACACCAATGAGCTTGGAAGCTATTTGAGAACAGGTGTTTTTGGTTTGTTTGGGGCTTTTTTTTTCCTCTTAGCTGCGTGCTTGCTTTTGGCGAGGTGGAGGTGTAAATTCAGCAGCTTCTGGAGTGCTGCTTTCAGGTGGTATTGGACAAATATGAAACCTGTGGATGTCACTGACCAACCAGTGCAGCAGAGAGCAGTTTGAGACAGGAAAAGAAGGTGACAGCATCAATGCATGAGAGGAAGGCCATGGCTTTTTTCTGTGGAGCTGGAGATTGTGTAAGTATGGTTGCTTCTATGGATTTCACTCTGGTGGTTTCTTTTTAAGCTGAAAGAAAGCCTGCATGTGGAGCTTGATGGTGATGGTACACCTTCACCCTCTGGCTCTGTGGTGAGACTCTGTGAAGGCAGTCTGTCTTCTCATGTAAAATAAGGTCCCTTGATGATGTTCTTGGGGACACTGGGTGCTCTCTCAGGGCACCCGTGAATCTTCTTGCCCAATACTGCTTGGAAGTATCTCCACAGCAGTGCCCATGGTATCTCTTCTCTCCACAGGCAGTCCTCATGAGCTCTTCTAACTTGAGCCACTGCTGTACTGCAGGAGTCTTTGCTAAAAAAGGCTAAGGGACAGCAAGTTGTTCAGTGTGTGTTACAGAGGCTTTCCCCTTGAGATCACTCTCCACCTCAGTGGCTCCAGAAGTGGGAGTGGAAACTTGTCTCTTGTTTCTCTGGTCATTTAGTTTGTCCTTGTTGCCTGATTTGCATATATCTGGAGACTTAGGGCCAAAGTCTCACTTTGTTAGCACTCTAATTTATGTTTTCAGTAACTGAAATGGGTATCAGTGAGAATGATTTAGAAGATATTTGAATCTGGTGATCTCCAATACACTGTTCATTAGTCAGGCTGTGCTTTGAAACTGCCTGTATATGACAGATATATGTCTATCTTCTATGAAAGTGTCTCTCAGTGCACCAGTAAAGGCCCTGAAAACTTAAAATGCTGAACCCTCTCCTTGGCCCTGTTCTTCAGTGAGCATCCCTAATGGCAAAGAAATGGTTCTGGTTTCATTGTTTGAGTTTTCTGGGGTTTGTGTCAAAGGTTCTCTTTGATGTATCCGATGGATGTGTTTCCAGGCTGTGAATTGTGCAGATTGGTGAATTGGGTGTTTAGGAATGGGGTGGCTTTTTTTTGATCCATTTCAAACTTTTGCCCCCAAGGAAATACCCACAAAAAGGGGCTAATTCCTGTACTTTGGAAAGTGAAGTAACCTGATTTTGTTGTTGTTCTGATCAACTAGTCCTAGATGTGCTTGTCTCCTGGGTTTTGGTGGAGTGTTTTGTGTTTGTTGGTTTATGCTTTTAAAAAGGAGCTTGGCTCATAATTACCATGTGAATGGAGAATGTGTTCCCAACTGTGTGTTTTGTGTTTCAAGCAGATGCTGTACATTTCCTAGTAAACACTTAGGAGTTGGTATTCTTTTCCTGAGTGTAGAAATCTGTCCTCTCCCCCACTTCCTTCCTCTAAGCCTCCCAGAATATACTTTATCTTTTTCTTTCTAAAATGCCCTCAAGCCTCTACTCTCTCAGTGCAAAGCAGTGTGCAGCTTCCCATCAAGACCTTCAGAATAGCTGTATACAGTTCAGCTCTAGAAAAAGTTATGATTTATACAATTATTTTCATAATATCCTGCAGGATCCAATGCATGTTACAGAAAGGTCAACAATGAAATAGGCCTGGGTACTACAAACAGGTCCAAAATGATGTAACAGTAAATTGTAGTGCTGGTAAGTGTCTTGCTGGTGCTGAAGGGCAGCAATGTGACAAAAATAAAGTCTTTGTTTTGGTCTGAGCATCCTGGTAATTGTTTTGTATGGATGTGAAAGCAGAGAGAATATGCTGTAAATTGCCAGGACTACTATGAAGCCCTTTGCCCACCTGTTAGCATCACTTGTTCATAATAAAGTACAAAAATGGCAAAGCAATTTGGTCATAGTTGTGAATGTGCCACTGCTACATTTTGGTTTCAAACAAAAATAGGACAAACATTCAAAACAGTCACTCCTCTTTCAGGCTGATCATTTAGTTCCAATGCTTCTCAATCCTTCATACTCTCTTCGTGATAATGGGTGGAAATAGAGCCACCATCTTAATTTTGATGCTGCTCTGAGCATCATAATAATCCAGATGAGGTTCACTGCAGATTGACAAAACCATGTTGGTTATTATATTGGAGGCTATCATTGCAGCACGATTCCTTGTCCAAATTAGAGCCAAAGGTGCAAGTGGTGGAGCCGCTCTCCCTGGAGGTGTTCAAGAAAAGCCTGGATGGGGCACTTAGTGCCATGGTCTGGTTGATCGGATAGGGCTGGGTGCTAGGTTGGGCTCGATGATCTTGGAGGTCGCTTCCAACCTGGTTGATTCTATGAAGGATGCTTTCTGGGTGCTAAGGGCTATGTACTTTGTTACTATACTGATAGACAAAAGAGAAGAGATTACTTTCTTTACAAAGTAGCTTAATTCAGTTATCTGTAGGAAATGGTTTGAAGACACAAGAGAAAACCAAAAGCCCAGTGCTAGAGCAGGATTTCAGCCTCCTATAAATCCCTTTCTAAAAATGATCCTGCTCAAACTGCATGAGGTAAACATTGGTTTTGTGTGTTCAGTTGTGGCTTTTAATGGGAGTGGCAGGTACCTACACTGTAGTACTCCAGCAATGCCAGAGCTTGTGGACTAGTGCCCTGTTGTTCCAGCTCTCATCAAAAACCCTTGGGTGAAGAAAAATGAACTTGTGTCAAGATGCGACATAGACAATAGTGTTTGATTTGAGAATATTCTTTTCCTTCTCTCAGTTTCTTGGGAATTTCCATGGATAAACATGTCATCTAAAGAAGGTGCTTATAAAATGTGCATCTTCCTGGAGCGAAACGATTTCACAAACACCTGGTGACAGATCTTGGTGCTACTTCTGTGGAGAGGCTGAAAATTGTACCTAAAGGACAGAGGGGAGAGTGGTTTGAGATTAATCAGGTTCTGCGTACCTTGAGCTCTCGTTTCTGCTTTTAAGATTGGGGTTGGCAGCACTTGCACTTAATGGTACATCATAGAATCATAGAATGGTTTAGGTTGGAAGGGACCTCAAGGATCATCCAGCTCCAACCCCCTGCCATAGGCAGGGACACCTCCCACTAGAGCAGGCTGCTCAAGGCCTCATCCAGCCTGGCCTTAAACGCCTCCAGGGAGGAAGCATCCACAACCTCCCTGGGCAACCCGTTCCAGTGCCTTACCACCCTCACTGTAAAGAACTTCCTCCTAACATCCAGTCTAAATCTCCCCTCTTCCAGCTTAAACCCATTCCCCCTCATCCTGACATTACTAGACCTTGTCAATAGTCCCTCCCCAGCCTTCCTGTAGGCTCCCTTCAGATACTGGAAAGCCACTATAAGGTCTCCTCAAAGCCTTCTCTTCTGCAGGCTGAAGAGCCCCAACTCTCTCAGCCTCATCAAATGAGACAATTTCAGCTTTTCTCTAGAGTCTTGCATTTTTTGGACATGGCCAGGAAAATGGAATTCCTCCTATCAGTCTTATTACTTGTTTCTATTTTCAACAGCATTCTATTTGCCATTGTCAAAACCTGAGCACAAGAAGCTATGTCTGAAAACAATAGCAAGTAAAACTTACCAACAAAACCAAACCATTGTCTAGCACTGCGAATCTCTGTGTCATTTGCCGAAGGCAGGCTGCAGCTTAATGGGCTTGGAAAACAGAAACGTTCAATTAATCCTATCTATTTTCCTATGGAAAATAAATGAGGCAATTCTCATTGCGTGACTAAAAATGTTCCTTTAGAATACTGTTTTGTACCATTATTGCTTCAAGTACCATTTATGTAATCTCCTGTTGAAAGGCCTGTGTAACAGCTAGCACACCGCGTACGCAAAGGGCTCAGAATTCCTTTTGAGAGCAAGTACAGCATGGCAGAAAGGAGAGAAGAAGGGGGAAAAAGATTAAGGAGCTAGCACTCATTTTTTTTGAATAATAAGAAAAGTGAACTAGCCAGGGGAAAAAAAGTTGCTATAAAAGGATGATATGTAAAAGGTTCTTCACACTGCCTCGAGTTTGCTTTGTTAAAAGTCTGGTCACGGTGTCCAGAACTTTTTTCAGTTTAAGATACTTTGTGTTGTCTGTGGGGGGTGGGTTTTCTGCTTTTTCTTTTTTTCTTATGATTTGGGTTTTGTGGGGTTTTTTTGGTTATTGTTGTTCCACCCACTCCCCCCCCACCTTTCCCTCCCCAGCCTAGGAACCTCCAAAGTAAATTGAAGGAATGGGCACAGGGCTAATTGGTTTGAAGAAAATGAGATGGGGATGAGAAAGAGAGCGTAACATTTCTGAAGAGGGAAGAATACTGCTCAAATGAGGGAACTGAACCCCTCTTGGTGCTGAAAAAATATATACAGACTGGGTGGTGAATGGCTGGGGAGCANTGAAGGGAGCCTACAGGAAAGCTGGGGAGGGACTATTTACACGGTCTAGTAACATCAGGGTGAGGGGTAACGGTTTTAACCTGGAAGAGGGGAGATTTAGACTGGATGTTAGGAGGAAGTTCTTTACAGTGAGGGTGGTGAGACACTGGCACAGGTTGCCCAGGGAGGTTGTGGATGCTTCCTGCCTGGAGGCGTTTAAGGCCAGGCTGGATGAGGCCTTGAGCAACCTGCTCTAGTGGGAGGTGTCCCTGCCTATGGCAGGGGGTTGGAGCTGGATGATCCTTGAGGTCCCTTCCAACCTAAACCATTCTATGATTCTTTATATATATATGCACATTTTTAGCTTTCAGATTGTATTAACTCAATTGCTTTAGCAGTTATTACATATACTAAATTAACTATAACTGTAGATTTTGGAGAAATAATGAAGTGTGACTTTATGTGCCAAATCAATCTGTTCATTACTTGTTATGGATTTGATTCCATAAACAAAGTGCCCATCAGTGGAGATGAGATCACATCTTAAATGCCAGACAAACTCTGTAACAGCTTCAGGTCTCTGTGAGTAATGCTGCCTTCCCTTTGACCTGGCTGATACTTCTGGAAAGAAAACTCTGTCTTAGTGCCTGCTCCTTTCCTCCCTTCTCACTTTCTCAGTGCTGTCTGTCCAGAGAAAGCAGAAAGAGCAGAGACTGCAGTCTTTGCAGAGTGGAGACCTGTAGTTTGGCTCGGTCTCTAGTTCACTGAGCCTGAGCTGCTTCACAGTTTCCAGTAAAACAAAAAATGTATGTTTGTGGCAAAGGCTTCTTATTTTCATGTTGATTGCTGTGGAGTTTAATTGCCTCAAACTGAGCCCAGCCTTTGTTCTGTCTTGCGGTTGAGTAAATCTGGCATTTCTGATAGCTTGCAATTATTGTGCAAACTACCATTTTTCCATTTCAAGTGTTACCATTTCTTTGTGCTCACTACATTATCTAAGACACTGCAATTACAGACGTCTTCAGAAAGAGAAAATGGCTGTGGCACATCACATACTGTGGTGTGGCAAGCATAGGAAAAATGTAGATTGGGAGATTCTGTGAAAGCTGTTCTTAGGGAGCTAAAGTTTTGTAAGTGCCCGAAGAGACAGTTTGGTTCTCTGCACATGCCCCAGTGCCTTTCCTGGGGAGTCTTTAGATCAGCTCTGCGTTTTTAAGTGATTTATACTTGTGTAGGCAGGTAAATATGAAGTCAATTGTAGCACTGATAAGTTAGTGAATAATCAAAGTCTTGTTTAGTCATAGGCACAGGTGAGAACAGGATCTAGGAGTCAAGAAGGACCAATATATTTTTCTAAGCAGGCAACAGTCTCAGATGCTGAAATTAAAACAGATGTATAAGGAGACCACTTTCTACAGGAACTGCTAAACCGGCACACCGGTGGTGCCAGGCCTGGGAAAACTCTGCTGTGTTGGTGTTTGTTTGATGTGATTTGCTCTTTAGCTTCCTGGAATTTGTAGAGTTCCAACTCAAATATATGGTACCTAAAAGCAAAGCAAGAGTAAATCCTTACCTTGCCTTTTCGTCAGAGGTTTGCTATTTGTTTTCAGGCAATGTGCAATCTGCATATGACACACTGCAAGTGGGAAGGCAGGGGTTTGGTCACTGCCTGAGCTCCAACTCACTGGATTCCTGAAGCCTTCAGCTTTATGGAAGCCGAGGGATATTTACAGATGGATTTGGATGTGTAAGGTGTGCTGCAAAAATAGATGCAATTTTGACATCACCTTACACAAGAGGCATATAAATTCTCCTACCTTTTGCCAGTGAATTAAATGGGGATGTTGAAAAGTTATGTCAATCTGGCTTTTGCCAAGAGCTGTGCGTGAGAACTGCAGCACAGCTTTTAAGTTTGGCAGCTTTCTGCTCTTGCAGAGCTAATCTGTCAAGCTAATTATTTTTAACAAGAGGTGAACTTTGCGTAGGGATGTTGATTAATAGGTCACTGTGCAAATATAGTTCAAGACCACTGTTTGCTAGTTTTTTAGCGTTAAGAAGGATACAACAATATCCAAGTTCAAACACTTTAATAGCTCCATATACTGGGATGATCAAAGACTTCAGTTTTTCCTTTTTATTCTTTCATGACAGAGCCTTTCATGGCTTTGGGGCAGCTGGTAAACACTTGCTTCATTCTGCATGAGGAGTAGAATCAGCTGTGTTTATTGTTGAACAATATAGTGTTGATCTAGGGAAGAAGAGACTGAAAGCAGCAGGGAAATAAAATCCTGAAGCCTGGCTGTGACCATTGTTTAGCAGCCCATCTAATATAGGGAGTCTTGTCTCCTCCTCCATGTCCTTCAGAGTTCAGGACATGTCTTGGGTTCAATCTGCTTTCCCATGTCTGTGATGTTTTCATAGTGTATTTACATTTGTCCTGGTCCGTTCTGTGGCTTTACTCATGCTTGTTCCTCGTACCCATCCTGCAGCACTACCAAAGACCACACGCGGTGTTTATGTGGCTTCTGCTGTAATAAATCAAAGAAGGCAGCCACCCGTGCAGGACTTGTAAAAGCTGACTTTTTGTCTGAGTGATGGTGTAAATAGTGCCTTAGTAGTCTGCATGCCCATCTAATATTAATGGGAGAAAACCAGGGTGCAGTTTAAAACAACTCTAGTGCTACCTTCAAAGGTAGATTCAAATGAATTACTTTGCAAATTCATTTTTGCAGGTATATGCTTACCTGAAAAGTAGTTAAATTTGAAGTGGCTTCTTAATATGTTTATAAAAACCTGGTGAGTGGCCAGTTAATAGATAAAACGAGAGGACACAGCCTCAGTCTGTGCCAGGGGAAATTTAGGCTCGAGGTGAGGAGAAAGTTCTTCACTGAGAGAGTCATTGGCTACTGGAATGGGCTGCCCAGGGAGGTGGTGGAGTCGCCGTCCCTGGAGCTGTTCAAGGCAGGAGTGGACGTGGCACTTGGTGCCATGGTCTAGCCTTGAGCTCTGTGGTAAAAGGTTGGACTTGATGATCTGTGAGGTCTCTTCCAACCCTGATGATACTCTAATACTGTGAAATTATTGAAAAAACGATGAAAAACTTACATGGTAGAAATCTTTTAACTGTGAGTGGAAGAAGGTTCAGTTCTGTAGATATATTTGTTATCTCTTTCATCTCTTGGATGCTGAAAGCTCTCTTAGAGACATCTAGAAGGTTTTGTGCTTGATAAACTTAGCACGAGTTTGTCTGGTGTATGACTTGTAGTGAGGTTGTTGTCCCAGAGGGGCAGCATGGTACCAGGGAGGCCAGAAGACACTAAAGTGTTACCAATGAGACCAGTTATTGACTTTCTATACAAGTGTGCAGAATGCACAGAATGAACAAAGCTTCTGTCTACCTCCTACTCTCTGCTTATGAAGTCTGCTAAGCAAGATGGAGGATTAACTTCAGTCAAAGTAGCTTTGCTTATTCTTGTAACTCCTTAGGTGGCTCTGATTCAAGGCAGCTGTATGCAGCCCCTCTTTGGCCTGTGAGCACTCCTGTAGTACTGCCCTCTAGCACCATGCAAATGGATCAAACCCACTACACAAACACGCTAACACGTAAGCAAAAAGTGAGAGGATTTTGGAGATGTTTATGGTTTGTCCACAATCAAATATTCCTCTGAAATAACAGATAATGACTTCAGTGAAATTGTCTGAAAGCATAGCAGACGACCAAAACAACACAAGTCAGCTCTGTTGACAGGAATCTTTCATAATTTGGTGCTGATCAATATTGATATAACCTAGTCCTTGTTTGTTGCGTGAAGAAAGAGTAGTGATAAAACTGGAGATACAGCTACAGGCCTGGTTTTGTGGCACTAATTTTTTTATAGCACTGTTGAAGAAGAGTCAAATTTAGACTTTAAAGTGCCACTAGAGATTGTAGGCAATATTATAATTAGATTAAATGCAAGGTATGTGTTTAGGTTTTTTAATGTTGCAGTATCAAAACTATATTCTCTGGTTCAGTAAACAGTTGGTATTGAAAAGAAGTGCTTGTGCTGACAAGAAGTAAGCAGATTCACCTAATAAATAAGACTAGCAATAGTAGACCATTGCACATATTCTGGAGTGCCCTTTATCATTCCTTGAAGATGTAAGCATCAGATGAAGTTCTTTTGGAAACACTGTGTCCTGTTTGAAGGATCTGTGCTTTCTAGTGATACACAAAAGAAGAGTTTTCTTGCTGTGTATGTAAATAAGATGATTATCCCAGTCTGAGATTTCATGCCTGAACACATGTGCTGGTGATGCTGTGTGCACTTGCAGGAAGTATGGAGCTCCCAGGAAGTACTGGGATACTGCATTTAAACCACTGTGACTACATCTCTGCAGAAAGCCTGCCTTGCTTGCAAAGTGCCAGAGCTACTCTAGGTAGGATAAAGCTACCCTTGGATTTTTAGCCTGTTTCTAGTATGAAAGCTACGTAAGTCTGTACAGCATATTGCTGTGTCTCATTTTCTCTTGAAAGAGGTTGCCAACTACAATACTTGTGTATTTAATTTGTCTGACAAAACGTGTTGGACACCTTTTCACATCTTAAAGTTATTCAATTTACCTTAATGGTCTTTAACTGAGAGTTATGTTCACACAGTGGAGGATAAAATAGACTGAAACGTTTTCTCAGAGCTATTAAATTTTTGAACTTGATGAGTTCCTGTCCAGTCCAGAAAATCCAACTTTCTGAATGTGACCTGTATACCTGTCAAATGTGGCAGCCAGGAGCTAGATTTGCTGAGGCTGCTGGAGGATGAGGGAATGGTATAAAGTAAGAAGTGATGAAAGGGGTGTAATTCTTTTTAACCTAGATTGATTTGAAGACTGGGTGACCAGCTTGCGCCTAAGTGATATCATGGCAAAAGGATAACTCTGCTGGGGGCTACTCAAGGGAAGCAGACTTCTGTGTCTGCTTACCAAGAGCACCTTGCTAGATAACACCCTGCAGTTATTTCCTTCTTGGAGCTCACAAAACGAAAGCCGGCAGAAAATACTCTACTTCCAGAGCTCCAAGGCTGCCCATAGAGAAAATTGTAATCTTGTCAAATAAATTGTGGTGTAGAAGGAATTATTTCTATTCCAGCCTGCAAACAAGAGTTTGAGAGCTGCATCTGCTTGTAGTGTGAAGCCAAAGATAAAGCACATCCAGGAACAGCTGAGCTTTTGCTTTTGCATTGAAACAAGATGTTCAGCTAAGAGCTCACCGCTAACAGCAAACTGTCATAAATGATGTATTAGTTGTACCAGAAAATAAGTGCTGTTGAGCATGATTCCTCTGCTTGTGTTTCATGATTGCATTACACACTCCTCTGTCTCTCCAGTCATGCTAACTTTCTCTTGTAAAGTTTCTTCATGCTGTTTTTATATATTATTGAATAAGGAATTGGGAGGCTGGATGGCAAATAATGAATTTTTCAAAAGGTGTTGGAATAAACTAACCAAATTAAATGCTAATACCTGCTGAAACTAACCAAATTAAATGCTAATACCTGCTGAATGACTTCTCAGTGAATAACAACATGGGTTCCTTCTGGCTGACGAGAAGAAAGCTGAACCATGGCTGGGACAGCTGAGATGATCCAGGCAGCAGGAGCTAGGCTGTACTTGCAAAATTTGTGTTCTCATAGCTTGATGGCTTCCTGCTTTTCTTCTGAAACTCCTTTACACGTTGATTGAGAGTGTTCTTTAGCCTAAAGAGAGGGAGAATGCAGCAGTTCATCACTGCAGAAGGAATCTATTCAGCCAGAGGTGTTTTGTTCCAGCTTTAGGTACTCTGTCTCCGATAGACTTTAGCAGTTTCCAGTACTGAAAACTGGAGCAAGAAAGAAAGCCAAGAGGATGCAATTTCAGAAAGAACTTTACTTTAAAAAAAAGAATACATCACTTTTAGCAATTAAATGCTGGTCTTTTGGAAATGAGCACCGTTATTGCTGTTCTTCCAGTTAGATCTAATCTTGTAATTCCAAAAGCATACCAAATAAGCAGGCCCCAAAGTATGATACTAGTTGCCTCAAACTCGTCGTGGTCCTGCCTATTTTTTTGAGGTTGCATAGTTTTTTCAGAAGGGCTGAATTGGCCTCTTCATTTCTCTTCTGAAAATTCCATTTTGGTAACAAAACAATCTCAGCTTTCATTCCTTGCTCCCGTGGAAGTAAAAGGAACTGAGTCTGCTTTTAGCATTATGTCAGCTCCTGGCCGAGGCTTCAGTCAAATATCACAGAAGCAACCAGGTTGGAAATGATCTCTAGGAACATCAAGTCCAACCTACCACCTAACCCTTCTAATTAAATCAACCATGGCATTAAGTGCCTCATCCAACCTCCTCTTTAATGCATCCAGGGATGGTGACTCCACCACCTCCCTGGCCAGCCCATTCCAATGGGCAATCACTCTTTCCATGTAGAACTTCTTCCTAATGTCCAGCCCAAACCTGCCCTGGTGCAGCTTGAGACTGTGTGCTCTTGTTCTGTCATTGGATGTCTGGGAGAAGAGACCAACTCCCTCCTGGCTATAACCTCTTTCCAGGTAGTTGTAGAGAGCAATAAGGTCTCCCCTGAGCCTCTTCTTCTCCAGGGCTAAAAAGCTCCAGCTCCCTCAGCCACTCCTCATAGGGCTGTGCTCTAGCACCCTCATCAGCCTTGTTGCCCCTCTCTGGACATTTTCAAGCACTTCAACATCTTTCTTAAATTGAGGGCCCCAGAACTGGGCACAGGACTCAAGGTGCAGCCTGTTTCCTTTCCAAGTATTGTTTCCTTTTCACCAGCTAATTGTACAGAAAGTTCACTAGGAAGAGTAATGCTGCTCTAACTGTACACCAAGGTAGTTGCTGATAGTGGTGGGTATGCACACAGACAAAGGCATATTCATTCAAATGTCTATTATTCCAGTGGTATCTGAACTGGCAGGTAGGGTAGTGCTCACAAGAGCTGTAAAATAACTAGAGGCATGCACCATTCATCCCCTTCCTGGTAAGCCCATTAATTCAATGATGGTAAATGTCCCTTGGGTCTCTTTGACCTTAATTCTGCTAGTTTGTTTTTGTTGAGGTTACAGAACAGGGAGCATGTGGAAGATATAGCAACCTCTCAAGTAACATATCTGTTTTGCTTCACCTTTTAGGGGAAGTGTAGAGATAAGTATATAGGTAAAGAGAGGAGATGTGCCCTTGCAGGGCTAAAGCAGTGCCGTTCTCTGCTCTGCAAGCCTGTAGTGGGTAGAAATTCACTCACAGTCCTACAGATAGTTTGAAAAAGTGTCTTGTAGGATAAACATCTGCTTGTTTATCAGTGTGGATTAAAAGTCAGAAAAGTAAATGCCATGTGTGAGTACTAAGCTGTGCTCCTATGCTGTCAAAAGCAAATTGAACTTTACATCTATATTGCATTCATAAGTTGGGTTTTTGTCTTTTTTTTTTTTTTTTTTTTTTTTTAATTTCATTTGTAGCTTTGAAAAGTACATTTAAGCCTCCATGTGAGCACTTTTGTGTCGTGAAATCAGAAGGAGCTGTTAATGCTTTTCTTCTTAGTGCCATGGTCTAGTTCACTTGACAGGGCTGGGTGCTAGGTTGGACTGGATGATCTTGGAGGTCTCTTCCAACCTGGTTGATTCTATGATTCTTCCCAAAAGGTGTTTGCCTCCTTTTGTAACAGTTATGAGCAGGTTTAACTCCATGAAGTTTAGAAGTAACCACATAACCCAAGAATTGACTAAGTGCCTCATCCCGTCTTTTCTTGAACACCCCCAGGGACGCTGACTCCACCACCTCCCTGGGCAGCTCATTCCAATGGCAAATCACTCTCCCTGGGAAGAACTTCCTCCTAAAGGCAACTAAATATCTTCCTGCTTTGTGACATCTTTCCAAATTATTTTGATGTGAAAGATGTTCTGTATATACTCTAGCAACAACACAAATGATTTTTACTGCTAATAAGTTCTTAACGAAAAAAATAACTTTACATAAATACATAATTTACATAAACACATAAATAAATTAATAAATAAAAAAAAATTTACATTGTGTATCCTGAAGAGGACTTTCTGAATTGTACATTTTCAGCCTGTGTAGTAATCCTACAGAGAAGCAGTTTCCATTTTCACTTACTGGCCCTATGCTGTAAAGTAAGACCAATGTATATGGAAAAGTAGAACCTTTACAACTGAGTTTTCTGTATAGGAAAGTGGTACCTGGAGATGCTGTGTTTCCCCAGTACTGGTTCATTATCTTGCCTGTGGTGATTTTTAGCTCATTTTTTACTTTAGAATATGAAAATGTTGGAGAAACTGATAGCTGGAAATGCACATTGATAAAGTTGGGTCATAGCAGAATATTCCTAGATGCTAGTTCTCTATATGAGAGAAAGGACTCATTTTTTCAGCTGGTCTAACATGGCACTGCCCCATGATTGCCATCTCTTACTGACATCTGTGATGGTTTGGGTGTTACCTTCCCCCCCCTCCCCCGACTTTGTAAATCACCCAGATTAGACTCAGCTGGCTCTGGAAATTGGAATGATGCTTATATTTACACCTTAGCAGAATGTACAAGCAGATATTTACAGTATATACAGAAATATATAAGATACAAAAGCACAACAGCCCTCCCAGGAACCTGGATCCCCAGGAGGGGCTCTCAACTGTCCTTCCATCTTTTCCCCTGCCTCTCAAGCTTACCCCAGTCTCAAGGAAGAATGGAGGTTCGACCAGGGGGTTAGGAAGCAAAGTGGATTAATCAGAGAGATGGCAGAGAGGCTAGAGAGAGATGCAGCTCAGAGCTCCCAAGCAGAAGTGCCTTATCTATGTTTGGATTCTTGTTCTCATACCTCTCAGCAAGCCTATGAGTGAAGCAGACATCCTCACCGTTTCCCTTTTCACAGCCTGTAATGTAGTTCTTCTCACCAAAACATTCTAGCTAGCTTCAAACTAGCAGAGCATCCATTGCTGTCCTTCAGCAAAACAGGCTGTTGATTGACCACAGATCATGTTCTTATGGAACCTATATTACAATGTGACATTTTGATCTAGAAAAATAGATTTTGAGTTCTTTTTGCCAGATGTGTGCTTGTTGTTATCCTGGAATCCATGTACCCAACCCATCACCAAATTTAGAGAAGATTTGTGATTCTCTTTGTTATGTCTTCTTTACTTGAAAATCTGATCCCTTAAATCTATTCTGATTCTTCAGGAGAATGTTTTGTTCCTCAAGATTTGTTTCATGAGATCTACTCTCATTTGGAGAAAAATACTTAGTCTTTTGAAACTTGTTCCCTTGACTTGAGTGACCTGCTGATTGTTATCTGTCTCCAGAAGACAGATGAAGTACCACCAGCAGATGAAAATGGGTAGAGATATGTAAGCATTTTTCTGTTGTCAGAAAAAGAAACCCCTAGAAAATACTATAGTGAGCATTCTGTGAGACCTGACTGGGTTGTGGCACTTTCCCAAGCATTGCAGATGGGAAAGCAAACCTGTTCAGAGAGTCAAGCACCAGAAGAATTAAAACTAGGTCAATATGTTCTCAAAGGTCAGCACTGGAACACCTGCAAATATCAGTCATCTTCATATAATGGACCTATACTGTCAGGCATACACTGCATATAGGATTTATACATGTCTTTTCATCCCAAATGTGAGGGATGCTGAAGGCCCTGATTGTACCACATGTTTGATGCATTCCAGCTCTTGTTTGTTCCAGCTGGGTGAGATGTTTCAGGATAGGTGGCTGGTTGCTTTTTGAAGATGGTATTCATTACGTGTCAGAAAAATAATTCAGACATGTGATGGAGCAAGCAGCTACAGTGGTTGACTTCAATCCCTGCCACAGCCGTGGCAGAATGAAAGCTGTGCTCTTCAGTTTCCTGAACTTAGCTTTATCAGTTGAATGTGTTGACCTGTAAACTATTAGTGCAGGTAAAAGCCTGCCCCTGGGAGACTGTAGTTGCTGATACCAGGACAAGCTGAGAACTGAAGCTGTATTTTCTTTAAAAATTATAGCATTTATTGCCAATCCTCATCTCAGAACCTGAAGCATTTATGTATATTGGGTTCTGGAACTGCGGTTTCAAAACTCAGTCTTGAAGTGGCACATTTATTTCTTTCATAGTTTTTGTTTGTTTCTAAACTATTTAGAACAGAAGAAAATGAAGGTAGAAGAATATTCAACCAGTGCTGGAGAGTTCAATTTCTTTTGTTCTGTTAGCCACCATCGTGTGCTACATGTGTGCTGCAGCCTGCACTTACAGAAATTCTTGGAGCTTTCTTTTGATCCTGTGGTGGTGGTTTCATATCCAAGACAGTGCAGGTGAGCAAAGTCACTGTTCTCTCCAGGGCACTGTACTCCCCAGGAAAGCAGAGCTAGATGCACCTAGGCAATTAGTACTAATGAAAATGATGATCTGGCTGCTTTGGTGCCTCTACATGCAGTGCTTACAAGAACTCCTGCCAGAAAGGATATGAATAGTTGTGATAGCTGTACTGGAAAAAAGGGGGGGGGGGGCAGAAAGTGAGCCTGAGACACTAGCTCATACCAATTTTTCTGTATTTGATCTATTGTGTCTGTATTTGATCTGTTGTGTCTTAAGAACCATGCTTGCCTTTGGGTTTTTTTGGTCTGAGTTCTGTCCCTTGCAGCCTCTCCTTCCCCCTCTTTCATACTCTGTGTGTATTCTGCCAACTCTAGAAGAACATGAAAATAAGAAAAGATATTAACTGTGTCTACACTGAGGAAGTGGTTTCCTTAGAAATGGTAACCATGTGAAAGCTATAAATGTTGCTACCAAACCTATAGCTGAGTATACAGATGTGGGCCCTGGAAAAAAGGGAAGTGGGATCTGTTTGTTAGCTACAGGGAAAAATCATGCTGCTGCCTAGGCATTTTGCCAAAGTGCAGCTGAAGTGAGATTACTTGAGGTGTGTTTTGCATGGCAGCTTCTCCCTCTTCTTGCTTCTTATATAAAGTGCTTGTAGGGAATATGGCTATAAACAAAAGCAGGTCTAGTTTGATTTCATATTTTCATGGGCTCTTAAATGAGAAGGCTTTGATAGTTGTGTGTGTGGGACAGGACATCCAGTGTTGCCTTCAGCTTCATCACCACACTGCTTAGCTCCTCAACACAGCTGCTCTGCTTCTTTGGGCTGACACAAGCTGGATGCTGCTCTTGTGAGTCCCATTGCAGTACTTCTGAGGGGATTTGACAGCTGGAAGAGGAAAAACTGCTGACAATGGAGCAGGACACAAAAAACTAGGAGACTAAAGAGTGTTCCCAGCAGAACTCATACATCCTTCTTTCTCAAACAGTCTGTGCTAACCAACAGAGACCTTCTTGCTAGCCCTGAATTACAGCACTAATATAACTATGATATTGGTTCTCATCCTGAGGAAATGTAGCTCTTCTTTGAACACGAGGAAGAGAAAATGCCAGAGCTGGATTTCCTTAGAAATACTAGGATATGGCCATGCTGAGCAGCACTGTTAGACACCAACATATAGTCTGTGAGGTGCAGAGTTTTACCCTTGCCTTATGTGGAAAGATTTGCTGTTGAAACATTTTTGTCTTATCTTACAAGGTATAAACTTTGGTACTTCTATATCCATTTAATTGTTTTTTTGATCTCCTGGGACCTGTACTTTAACATGGGTTACAAAATCAGCCAATAAGTAGGCTTCCTTTAAAGGGAAAAGCAGAAATGAATATTCAGCAGTCATAAAAATACTATGGAGATTGCCATTTAATAGGGCTGAAATAAAAAGCAGAAGCTGATTAGAATTCCAGAAAATGGGATATCTATTTATAGGAATTTGAGCCTTCATATGCCAGGTCTTGTACAGCCATTTCTCAAGATGCCCTAGATTTTTAAGGGCTCATGGAGAAATGATTAAATGAAGAAAAGGAGGAATTTTTAAAACCCCTCAAATTATGTTGATGTACAAAAGAAGAACGTAGCCAGCACAGACTGTCTGGTTTAAGGATGCAGGAGTAGAACATAACATAGTACTGTGGCTGAAATGAGCTCTTATCATTGCTGGACCATTGCCCCATGTCACAGACTTGCTGCCTCCAACAAAGACTGATGTACTAAGATGGAATCATAGGATGCCATGACATGGCAATGAATTTTTTTTAATGGTGTCTCCTTGCTTACTTTTCAGATCAGATTGCAGTCCTTTTTCAAAGCAAGTGCCTCCCTAGATTTTTCTTTTGTATCTATTTTCTTGCATTTTTAGTGTGGTTGTGTGCTCTTGTTTCTCTCATTTCTACCTCCTAAATATATGACTTAGGAGAGCATTCATCTGGCTTGTGAGAAGATGGTGACCTCTGGCTGCTGAGAAAGAAAATGTGGGGGGAAAAAACTAAAATGAATTACTGGACTTCCACAGAGATGTAGTAAACAGCTGCTGACAAATGTGGAAGACCTGGAAAGGCTCAGAGAATTGTTCTACCTTCTACTCAGTTCAATTAAAAATGCTGTTTTGTTTAAACATCTATGAATTATGAAAGTAGGGAAAGGGGTCATTATAGAATGGCAAACTCAAGATCTCATGTGGAAAAGTTCCTTGCTCCTTTACGTATTACCATAGCATGAAAACAATGTCAAGAGTCTGGGGCAGGGGGAAGCCTCCAAACATAAGTAGACCAAGTTTGATGTTGTGTGAGCAGAGCAGGGTTAAAGAACCATTGTGCCATTTTCTAGCAGATGTGCATGGCTGACCTGTAATGTCTATTAATTGCAATATGAATGAAAATGTGTACACCAGTGTAAGGTGGAGGAAATGGATATATTTGTTATGGAGAGACTCATGCACAACAGGCTCTTGCTCGGGACAGCAGGGATTGCTGGGTACAACCCTAGGCCTCAGCATTCCTGTCTGTACCATCTGAAAGGAGAGGATGTCAGGTCGTTCCTTCTAATAGTGTCTCTTATATTTTCTTGGCAACAGTAATAGCCACATTTTTAGGCAAACTTGGCCATGCTATCGCTGCTGGTGTTAGTGTCCAGCTGAGCTGTGCTCTCACTGACTGCACGGACAGTCTGGATTTGGGTAAGGAAGGAGTTCTTTGTGAAGAGCTTAGGGAAAAATGGACTTCTTCTGCCTCCTCCAATGCCTCCTAAATTTTGTCACCCCCTCCTATTCTCAACTGCTAAGACACATGTATTTATTTTTTTTTCTGCACTCAGTATTTCCTTTTTAATGCTACTCAGTGTAGCTGTGATGTGTAGCAGCTTTGCTGGCAATGTACCTTGAAAATCTTAGTTGCTCTGAGCTTTCCTGTTTGACCGTCTGGGGGTCTTCAGAACTAGAAAATCACAAGCGTTAATTATTTCATGTAGAAGATTCTATTTCAGTCAACTAAATTATTAAAAATGTGATTAAAAGTCACATTAGCCTTGGTGTTTTTTTTTCTTTTCTTTTTTTTTTCCCTTTTCTTTTTTTTTTAAATAAGTTTGGATTTCTGGGTGCTTTTGAGAGCCATGGTAAATGTTTTTGTTATACTTACTAGATGGGAGTTTGGCTCACAATCTGGTTTAGCTCAGTGCCTTTCAGGCAGGTGATTTTTCAGCTCAAGTTGACTGTGGTATGTTTCAGAAGATCATCATATGCTTAGAAAATGTAAGTCCAAGCTGCTTCCTTGTGCACCAGAAGGAATAGCAGCAGATGTAAGTGCTTAGTCTGAGAGCAGAAGGGTAAGCAAGGAAGATGTTGTATGAAAAGGTGTAGGCCAAGCAGAGATAGCCACTTGAGACAGAAAGACAAGATTACTTGCTGAAGCCTAGAATTGCTATTACTATTACTTGTGTTGCTATAGCCTCTAAAAGGTGTTTTAAAGAGAGGACATTTTTGGGTTTCTGTAGATAATAATGGAGCAATATTAACCTAGTAAATACTGGTGTAGCATCCATAACTTAGAGACACTGAGATCCTGCACTACAGTTTGCTTAATATATTTGCTTTTGGTACAACTGGACGTGAAAAGTCTTTCATAAGAGGAGGGAAGAGTAGCTACCAATAAACATTGAACTGCAGACAGTAGCTTCTGGAGCCACTGATGTGAGGACCTTCCTTAGAAGGTCTTCTGAACAACTTAGCTTGCACTTTTGAAATCTTAGACATCAAATGACAGTTGAAGTCATAATAGTCCAGTTGTGGTAAATTGGTCTTGTGACTGAATTCGTCATTACAGAAGGCTAGTCTGGAATTTTTGCTCATGGAAATGAGTGAATGCATACCAAGAGTAGGAAGGGTTTTATTGTGCCAGCAGCTTTAGAACTGACACAGTAAGAGGGGAAAAAAAACATAGTCCATTGAAATACATCCTTTGAATACAGATGCTGGCTACAGCTCTATCTTCTGTTCGTGTCCCCCAGCAAACTTCACTCGCTGGCATGGGAGAGTGCAACTCCCATTAAACTTAGTGGGAGCTGAGCTTGCTGAACTTGGCCCTCTGCCTGCAGAAAATGAAATGAATTGGCAGGTTAGCCAGAGGAAACTGTTCTATTTGGGACCCTCAGCATTCATTCTGAAGCACTCTGGGCTTGCAGAACAAAGAAATTCTCCAAAATCAGGGCTAGCCAGGAGTCAAAATGCCTTTTCCTTCTGAAATGCTGGGTGTCCTGAGAAGTGTGCAAAGTGTGGTTGTTGGTGGGGTCAGGATGCATAGTAACTGCATCTGCACCTTGGACTTCTTGTTCATATTCATAATAAGGACAATATCACCTTTATTTTCCCTTCTATGAGGCAAAGGTTTGACAGAGGGCATCAAAATCTTGCTTTCAACCTTATTTCAGGTGTGGTGGCCACACTGGTGTACATGCAGTAGGGACTGCAGCATGTGCCTGTGCTCATGTATGAAACCACACTTCAGCACCTGGACAAGAATACAAGAAAGAGTGAAGAGGTCTTCAAGTCTAAGACTCTTTTTGAATCATCACAGTGGGATTGTTCTTTCTGGGGTGTGTTTTAGTCCCAACACACACTTCTCTAGGTTGTCCTTTATTTCAATTCATTCTGCCCCTCTTCTCAGATTCCTTTGCCATTTGTGAGGGCAGCTGTGCTGTCCATTCCTGGGATTTCATGAATTAAATTCACTATCCTACATTTGTCTTGGGAGAGTCAGTCCTGTTTTTGACAGTGAGGCAAGTGCTTAGTAGGAAAAAATCCCGCTACAAATAAAAGGGATTCAGAATAACTTACCTTTTTTAAAATGTGTATTTATTTAGTGGAAATTCAGTTTGCTGCTGGCAGGTATTTTTGGTTTGGTGGGGTTTGATTTGTTTATTTGCTTGTCTTCTCAAAAAAAAAAAAAGGGGGAGGGGATGTTACTTTGTGCATCACTTGAAATTGTGCTTGAAATAAAGTTCCATAGGATGCTGGCTATTAGCTTTCCTTACGCTGTATCACAGCTGACTTCTGAAGTGAGCAGAATTTCATTATCTGGAGTTGCAATACTTCAGCTTCTCTCAGAATGTTTACAATAAACATCTGATGCTGACAAGTGTTGTGGAGTGTATTTATTCTCTTGCTGTGGATTAAACAATTGATTCTGAAAGATTAAAATGCCCCACCTGCCTTCTTGCACACTTCTGTCTTGCCGTGTCAAACAATATAAAATGAATGCTGCACTTCCCTCTATCTAATTGAATAATTTACTGTAAATAGCTGTCATTTACTTTAGAGCAGTAGGAGATCATTAGCCAAATGGATGTGAGTAAGTCATGCCTTTAATGCGTTAGAGGGGCCTAAAATGGAATCATCTAAATGGGACCATCAATACAGCATGCTGAATTAAGTCAGAGGCACTTAAAGCTTTAAGTCCTCTTTCTTGTAAATTACATGCTCCCTCGGCAGAAAGGTAATCAAGAACTTGCATAAAATATGGCATCTTTGTTTCAAAGCTTTATTTTTAATGAATAAAACAGTACAATTTAAATGACATGATTGGTAGGTGTAACTGTGTTTTGGATTTCCCTCGTTTTAATTACCTCTCTTCTTTACTGATTGAAGCAGTCTTGCTTGCAAAAGCTCTTTGTGCTGACTAATATTGGCTCTGTTCCTTAAATAAGATGAGCAGGTAATAAAATATCTTTTCTTGACTTTTATGGCTATACGACCTGATAATTATTTGCAGAAGTTGGTATTTTGTATGTGTAATTTTAGAAAGGTCCCAGTCAATCTTAACTCCTGAATGTACAATATGTTTTTGGCTTACTTCACTGCTGAAGTCAGTGGCAGGGCTGTTGGGTGCTTTAATGTCTATGTCTGTCTCATTGACCCCTCGTGGCCCCATCTAGTTCTCCCACTCAGTTCCCTGTTACACTGGAAAAGTTTGGTCTTCAGCTAATCTTTTGATGGTATTGTAAGATGAAATGCAGGTAGCAACTCTCTTGCACGTGGGACTCGATTTAAAAACTACTTCAATTAATAGCACCTTCAATAGTTTGTATTACCCATGAGAAGGTTCCTTTTTGACATTTACTGAGCTATGTGCAACCTCAGCCGTTCTGTGACGATGTGATATCAGCCTCTGAGTCACAATGATGTTGTGGGAATAAGTTTTACCAAAACAGCATTTACCTTTTGGAGTTTTGGCTTAGTTTTATTCTTCTAATCTCCCAGAGATTCTAGGATGTTAAGGTTGGTGTCCTGTTTTTCCATGTTTAATCCCTACTGAATTTCCCCTCTTAGTCACCTCCTGTTAGCAGTCAACTCTTTCACTTTTTTAAGGATTAAAAAAAAAAGGTAATTCAGAACTTTCTGTGTGTGTGTGCACACACTGGACATTCCACTATTGCTTCTTCAAGTCTTGGCATTACATTTGGGCAGATAGTTTGAAATCAAGGTGAGGTTCAAGGGCTGTGAATGAACAAAGCTGATTTCCCCTAAATTATTGCATTGGAGAATATTAGATGTGTTCTTATCTCAGAATATGGAGAAGTTAAAAGTAACTTGCTGCAGCGAAGTGGGTGACAACCCCTATGGTGGAAAGCAGGAGAATTTTCTTATTTTCATTCCCCAGCTGTAACCACTGCCCTGTGTTTCCTGTAACTGATTATTTTTTTCCTCCCTTTCTTACTGAAATGGGTTTTTTAAAGGTGAATTCATCTTGTGCTTTGAAAATTTTTTCAGAATCTGCTTATGAACTGCTTTCACTTTTATTGGATGAGTCATGAGCCGAAAGCTCTGTCCTGTAGTTCCACCATGAGTAATGCTTAGCATTTCCTTGGGTTTTCTTTTAGAAGACTATTAAATTAAAAGAAGAATCTGTTTTTTGATATCTTAATGGACAATTAGGTGGCTGGGTCTCAGAACTCATTTGCATTTACCACTGCAGTGATTTAAATTTTTTCCTCTGCTTTCAGGATGTCACTTTTCCCCTTGCACGTGTAAGCTGCTGGTCATTGCTTTCCACCTTTAAATAAAAGCATTTCAGTTTTTGGGACTGCTGAACAAGTATTGATTCTGCTTTTGGGGATAGTATTTCACTGAGGTCTATGTTGAGAGTAATGCTGGCTAATGTACACAATCTTCAAGTTATCTGCATGACAACCAAGTCATGATGATGAATACAGAAGATATGTGGCTTCAAGAATCCTATTCTTTGACCTGAGCACTTGCTGAGAGAGGTCATGTGCTCATCTCCTGAATCCTCTCTGCTGAGTCTCATCCAGATTACAAGTATCTAAAAAGAACTTTGTACATTCAGTCTCTACTGGTATTGGGGGCAGAAATATACTTGACTACTCAGAGCCTCCCTGCTCTTGGATGCTAAGGCACTGGAACATCAGTAGACAAGTATTGGCAATACCTAGGCAGGTATTTCAGATGCCTGGTCTGCAAGTATTTACTGATATAATGCAGGTTTAATTGTCACAGGCAGTTCTCTGGATTCAACTGACTTAAATATTGGTTTCTTTGTAGCATCTCTAAGTATAGGTACCCTGAAGATAAGGAAAGCCACATTTGCAGGTCCCTATGAGGGGATTAGATACATGCCTGTTTTCTTGATGAGACCAGTTACTGGCCTTGGTTGTGTTGGCAATACTGGAAGAAGAGTAATCTGATAAGCAGAGTTTTCTGAGGCTGATCATGAAAAACAGACATGTCAGAACCTTAAACATGAATTTATCCCTAAAGGCAGAAGATGGAAAATTGCAGGTATTTTAATAGTGAAATGAGCTCCCTGGAGAGAGTGGGAGTTCACTTGGCTGTGCTTGCAAATAGGAGATTAGTCTGCCCCACAGCCTACGTGTCACAGGTAATGAAACAAACCTGAAGACAGAAGTTTTCAGGGCAATGGATCAGCTTGGTGACCTCTGCTGTGTCTTTATGTATTTTCACCTGAAATAGTCAATGATAGATTTCTGGGAATGGAAGCTCATGGAGAACTTTGAAACTGAAAAGGTTTTGTTGGTTTTGCCAGCTTTGTATACCTCGGGGGTTAGTAGTTCACAGACTTGCATTGCAAAGGAGGGAATGGACTGTTTTCCACATGTGAATATAATGTGCATCTCCCTGTCTGACTTTCAGCTAAGTATTAATGAGCAAGTGTTGTGGCATAGTCATAAATAACTGCAAGAGTGAAGCCTAAATTTTGGATAACAAAGACAGGGTCACAGTTATGTTTGTCCATGGGGAGATTCCTTAATGATTAGGAATTCGTTGAATTTGGCTGCTAAAGGCAAAAAGCTTTACTGTAGGGTCTTTAAGTCCAACTATTTCTGGTGTATGTGTCTCTACTTGTGCTGTTTCAAACTACTGGAAACTTATAATAACAGTGACTAATATTAATCAAAACAGTAGCCCTCTTCTGCAATGTGACTTTTACAGTTTAAAAGGAAGTTTTTCTCTTCTTTTGGTATGACTTTTTAGAAAATAATGAGAACAAATAATACAGCCATCCTGGAACAGACTGTGAAGTAATTCATCATGTACTGAAAACTTGTGTGCCAGTTCCTTTGCATCATAGTTTACCGAACATCAGCTGAGAAGAAGAGTCAGTTGCTGTAGTTCAGCTGATACATGTCAAGGTGCTATGTGTCATGGAGTTACCAATGAGAAATAAGACTATAGGCCATAACTTTTATCTCTTCCAATTTCAGAGCTGTACTAGGTAAAAGAACTGTGACATGTTAAAAGTGACTTTTTGAATCAGACTACACAGATCACTACCGAGATACAATATTTGTAGGAATGGTAACCTGTGATATAAAGTTACATTTTGCATTAATATTTCTGTTAGCTGTTGGAGGATGTTGTGTTAATTCTGCAGCATGGCTGGATTTTAAACAAAAGACAAAACCCAACATTCCCTCCTTCAGGCTTCCTCTCCTTCACCCGTGAAGTTCAGCCTTAGGTGTAAAGACTGAAGCAAAGAAAACATTCAACAACTCTGCCTTCTCTGCATCCTCAGTTATTAGGGCGGCCTCCTCATTCAGCAGTGGTCCCACACCGTCCCTATTCTTCCTTTTTCTATTGATGTATTTGAAGAAGCCTATCATAGAATCAACCAGGTTGAGAGAGACCTCCAAGATCATCCAGTCCAACCTATCACCCAGCCCTATCCAGTCATCTAGGCTATGGTACTAAATGCCTCATCCAGGCTTTTCTTCAACACCTCCCAGGACGGTGACTCCGCCACCTTCCTGGGCAGCCCATTCCAATGGCTGTTCCAATTCTTGTTCTCTTTTACTTCCTTTGCCAGTTTCAGTTCCAAGACTGCTTTCGCTTTCCTTGTTGCCTTCCTGCATGCTCTGACAACTTCTCTATAGTTCTCCCAAGTGACAAATTCCTTCTTCCATGAATTGTAAGTTTCTTTCTTCCCTAAGGTTTCCTTCAGGAGCTCCTTGCTCAGCCATGCAGGTCTCCTAGTTCTATTGCAACTTTACTTGCAACAGGCTACGTGTCTTTCCTTGTTTCTTCCTATTGTTCTGTTGCCTATGCTTTCCTCCTTGGTCTTTCCACACTAGTACTTCAGCCTAATAATTGGAGGGGTCAGAAGGGAAACAACCAAGGAGAAGACCCAAACCAAATGGGAAAAAAACCTTAACCACAAAGCGTCATGGAAGTGGCATCATTGCACCAGGTAATAGCATTTGAATTTTTTTCACTTGGTGTTCTGGACCTCTGCAGGCAGAGGATCAGGAGAAATCCTGGCAGAAAACCTGAGAAAGGATATGTTCACAAGACACAATGGGATAGCTGGTATAAATCTCACCTAGTGTGTAGATGTTGCAAAGTGCCCCTAAACGTTCAGATTCGCTAGGGATTTGCGGATGTGCTCTGCTCACTTCACACCTTCCTCTGAGACACCCAATATGGGAATGATCCTACAGAGCAGTTCTGTTTCTAATCCTGCAGTGGGTTCCCTATCTGCTCTCATGGCTTATTGGCTCCTTTGGCACTTTTGTGCAAAAGACAGAGGAATAAAAAAATGTCAGAGTACTGGATAGTCTTTGGCTGTTGATCAAAATATGTAAAAGCGGTGTTTTCTCCTTAAAAAGCCCACTGTTGCTTTATTACTTGTCCTTTATGTAGAATTAGAATGACTAGGCAACACAGCTCTGCTCACAGGTAATCTGAAGTGTTAATTTGTATTATTAAAGGAAAAAAAAGGCAATAAATAGACAACATTTAAATGTTGTGGTGGGCTCAAATATTCGTATTTTTTTTT
>WAAF01018538.1:203840-237390 GCA_013400475.1 Tricholaema leucomelas | reverse complement strand
GTCCCCTTGTTCTATTGCTGGTTGCCTGGGAGAAGAGACCAACCCCACCTGGCTACAACTTCAGATAGTTGTAGACAGCAATGAGGTCTGCCCTGAGCCTCCTCCAGGCTGAACACCCCCAGCTCCCTCAGCCTCTCCTCATAGGGTTTGTGTTTCAGGCCTTTTGCCAGCTTCGTCACCCTTCTCTGGACATGTTCCAGCATCTCAACATCTCTCCTGAATTGAGGAGCCCAGAACTGGACACAACACTTAAGGTGTGGCCTGACCAGTGTTGAATACAGGGGAAGAATAACCTCCCTCATCCTGCTGGCCACACTGTTCCTGATTCAGACCAGGATGCCATTGTCTCTCTTGGCCACCTGGGCACATTGCTGGCTCATCTTCAGCCTACTACTCATCTTGAACAACTGTGGCTAAACTGAAATTCCTGGTCTTGTATTCTGTTGGAATATCCTATTAGCAGACCTTGACATCTCTCATTTGCTTTCTTTCATTTTAACTTTTATATAGCTCTCTGATGTCTTTGTCTTTTCAGCAATACGTAAGGGAAAGGGGAAAAAATCCAATAAACTTCAGTGATAGAAATGGCAAGCTTATTAGCAATTCAAATAGAGCAATTGTTCAATGACTGGAGAAAACTATTCTTGGCCCGTTGTGTTTGTGTTAGCATTCAGTAAATGTGTGTTGATCTGTATTGGTCTGAAGCAAGTTTTAAGATTTTTGGAGTTAGGAAAAAATAAAAAGGCAATTGGATATTAACTCTGTAAAATGAAAAACTTAATGGCTGCTGGCAAATATTGTGAAAATATCAACATTGTTTACCATGTAATGCCATGTGATACTTCCAGTAGAGACTTGGCTAGTGTGGGCTGTGACCTGAATTAATAATGCTGTTTTGCTCAGCTCTGTTTAAAATGTCAGATTTTTTTTTTTTACTGTTCTGTAGAGGGATATCAATGCAAGCAAAGATGTCTTTCAGACTGCCTAACTGCAATAGATAGTAATAAAATAAATTCCTTCCATTATAGAAGGTGGATTGTATACGGAGATGTGCAAAGATATAACTGTCAGTTTTCCTTGCAGCAATTGAGTTACTCATGTAGGTCGTTACTCTTTTCCATTCATTGAAGTTGCTAAATACAATGTTATCTTCTCTGTGTATGTATCTACAATATTGAACACTTGGTTTCAATTTGTACTTGCCTTATGTTTAACTTTGGATAAGTCTCTATTTCTGGCTTGGATAGGGAATGATGGGATGACTTGATTTTTATGGCTTCATTTTAACTCCTTTTAAATGTTATTTTAATTTTTTTATGATGTTGGTAGGGGAAATAAATAATCTTAGCTGTAGCTTCATTATATTCTGAAACCTTGTGTTAACAAATAACAGAAAATTCTGATATTCTGTAGGCATTTCTGAGCAGCACAGTCAACACTTGTTCAGGCTTGCAACAAGTAAGGTGCATAAACTTATTTTCCTTTGTGCTCGGCACAACAGCTTGCATAAGGGAGGTTGTAGCCAGGTAGTGGTCGGTCTCTTCGCCCAGGCAACCAGCAGCAGAACGAGGAGATGCAGTCTCAAATTGTGCCAGAGAAGGTATAGGCTGGATATTAGGAGGAAGTTCTTCCCAGAGAGTGATTTACCACTGGAATGGGCTGCGGAAGTGGTGGAGTTGCCATCCCTGGAGGTGTTGAAGAAAAGACTGGATGCGGCACTTAGTGCCATGGTCCCGTTGATTGGGCAGGGATGGATGATCGTGGAGGTATCTTCCAACCTGGTTGATTCTGTGAAGTAACGGCCCTTTTGTTTCTGATTTCTCCACACAGAGCGGGGGAAGACACGAGGTTCCACTTGCTATTGAGGTAACAAAATCCATCCTTCAGATACAAGTTTGCATGTGGCTTTGGTGTAAGGTTAAATCAGACCAAAACAGGGGAATTTAAACAACACAAACTTCTGTCTCTGACAAAAATGTAGGGGGAGCCCCCAGCTGTCCTTATTTCCAGTGAAATTTGGGAGGTTGTAGTGCTGCTGGCCCTGGTTGGCTTACGTTCCGCATCACCATGGTGACTGTTGGCCCCGCTTTGGCTGGGTCCTAAGGCCACGGCCCTGGTGGTGCAGCTGGGAGTGGCTGCTGCTGTCGGGCTCTCGCTCACCTCAGGCATGCCTGGAACCAGCTCTAACCAGTGGACGGCAGCTGGGCCTCCTCTCACAGGCAGGGCCGAGTCCTCAGAGCCGTGCCTCTGAGGCACTGAGTTTAGGACTGAAGTGTCCCTGATCATTGCTTGATAAGTAGTCTTGAGGGGAGGCAAAAGGGAACACCCCTGCCCCCACACAACAACAAAGCAAAACAACCAGACAATAAAAAGGCCTCAAACCACAAAAGAGTAAGGGCATAGTTGTTCAGTCCAGTGGCAGCTGGATGGCTTCAAAGAATCATAGAATGGTTTAGGTTGGAAGTGACCTCAAACATCATCCAGTTCCAGCCCCCCTCCATAGGCAGGGACACCTCCCACTAGAACAGGTCGCTCAAGGCCTCATCCAGCCTGGCCTTGAACACCTCCAGGGAGGAAGCATCCACAACCTCCCTGGGCAGCCTGTGCCAGTGTCTCACCACCCTCACTGTAAAGAACTTCTTCCTAACATCTAGTTTAAATCTGCCCTCTGCCAGTTTAAACCCATTACCCCTCATCCTGTCATTACAATACCTTGTAAGTAGTCCCTCCTGCAGGCCCCCTTCAAAGACTGGAAGGCCACTACAAGGTCTCCTTGAAACCTTCTCCAGGCTGAAGAGCCCCAACTCCCATAGCCTGTTCTCATAGCAGAGCTGCTGCTCTGGTCATCTTCATGGTCTCCTCTGGACTGGCTCCAACAGTTCGATGTCCTTCTCGTGTTGGAGGCTCCGGAATTGTACACAGTACTCCGGAGGAGTCTCACGAGAGCAGGCCCTTGTACCGTGTAGGGACCATCGATGCAGGTACTGCCATGGCTGAAGGCGAGGCACTGTGAGGGGAGGAGGTCTTGCACACTGCTCAGTAAAAGCCAAACAGGCTTTATCTGTTTCTCTTCAGAAACCAAGAACGGTGACCAGGAACAGGACTATCTTCATTAAGACTTGTGCAGTTCATTGCAGGTGATGGGAAACTGTTTTAGTTTGTTTCAAGAAGGGATGTGGAAAGCACTCTGCAGTCTGTCAGCTAGCGAAGAGTAGCTACAGAGGAGTTGTACAACTCAGCATTTCATGGTAGCAAGTTCCATTAATATTGCTCTGAGAACCAATAAACATTTTTATATGGTGATTATTTGGAGTCACATAAAAGATAAAATACAGCTCTGGTGTGCACCAACTTGCCACCTATTAGTCAGTTCCTGAACCTCAAAAGCAAATTCTTTTCCAGTGAAACTGCCTCTGAAATGCTAACTGCCAGAAATGTGAACACTAATCAGGTTGCTCCCATAATACTGCTATCTGAATGAATTGGTGTGCCCCTTCCATTAAGGGTGATTTTTTTAGTCTTTCAGTGATAAGAATATTTTTGTTAAAATGCCAACTAAGTGATTATTCCAGTGGCTTTTTTCCCAAAATAATTTTAAGGAGGAGGGGGAGAAAGGAAATCTTTACATCTGCTATGCTCCTCTTTACCTCCTTATTTATAATATTTCATAATGTGGCCCATGATGGTGTAAACTCTGCTTCTAGAGAGATTACATCTAAATGGGAAAATTTGCTGAAGATACTGTAAGAGAACTCATGCCCTGGCAAGTGGTGACAGATCTCATCCATTCCTAATCACTGTCATGGAGAAACTTAGATTGACCTGGGTAACATGGCTCTATGCTTTTCTTTCCAATGCACTGGGGATCTTCTGTTTGTATTGTAGATATTCTACTGAGTGTGCTTCCATATGGTCCACTTGCTAAAAACAAAAAGTGAAGTGAGACATCCTTTGCTGTAAAAGCAGATGTTTTGTTACTTTGTTTTACTTTGTTTTTGTTTGGTTTTTTTTTTTTTTTTTGGTTTGGGTTTTTTTTTTTTGTATGGTGGCAATCATAGAATCAGCCTCTTGGAAGAGACCTGCAAGATCATCCAGTCCAACCTATCACCCAGCCCTGTCCAATCAATTAGCTCATGGCACTAAGCACCTCATCCAGTCTTTCCTTCAGCACCTCCAGGGACGGTGACTCCACCACCTCCCTGGGCAGCCCATTCCAGTGTCAATCACTCTCTCTGTCAAGAACTTTCTCCTAACATCCAGCCTAGACCTACCCTGGCACAACTTGAGATTGTGTCTCCTTGTTCTGTTGCTGGCTGCCTGGGAGAAGAGACCCACCTTGCTACAGCCTCCCTTCAGGTAGTTGTAGGCAACAATGAGATCAGCCCTGAGCCTCTTCTTCTCCAGGCTAAACAGCCCCGGCTCCCTCAGCCTCTCCTCATAGGGCTGTGTTCCAGGCCTCTCACCAGCTTTGTTGCCCTTTTCTGGACATGTTCCAGTAGGTCATAAAGAAANATATATATATATACACACACACACTCCAAACCCCTTTTTAATGCACACATAACATACTTTTCAAATAAGTAGTATAATAGAATATAGAATATAACATCTTTTAGAAAAATATAAAGGTATTTAAATATGTCTATACTGTATATTATTTTCTCTGTACATATTGAAGGCCAGGTTGGATGAGGCTTTGAGCATCCTGACCTAGTGAAAGGTCTCCCTACCCAACAGCATTGGATTTGGAACTTGGAGATCTTTAAGGTCCTTTCCAACCTAAACTGTTCTATGATTCTGTAATGTATAAATATGAGTATTGTCAGACAATGACNGCCCTGAGCCTCTTCTTCTCCAGGCTAAACAGCCCCGGCTCCCTCAGCCTCTCCTCATAGGGCTGTGTTCCAGGCCTCTCACCAGCTTTGTTGCCCTTTTCTGGACATGTTCCAGTAGGTCATAAAGAAAAAATTGTCTATGTACAAGGAAGGCATTCTGAAGGCTCTAAAAGCAGAAATTGCATGAAGAAATTAAAATGTGTTTGCAGGTGAATGCTTGGCTTCAGATGTCTTCCTTCCTTGCATTTGCTGACCCCAGGTATAGCTGTGTACAGTAAGGCCAAGTCAAGGGAAATCCAGAATAGAAGAGTAGCACAGAGATCAGTTTATGTGAATAGCTACATTTTATATATATATATATATATATATATACACACACACTCCAAACCCCTTTTTAATGCACACATAACATACTTTTCAAATAAGTAGTATAATAGAATATAGAATATAACATCTTTTAGAAAAATATAAAGGTATTTAAATATGTCTATACTGTATATTATTTTCTCTGTACGTATTGAAGGCCAGGTTGGATGAGGCTTTGAGCATCCTGACCTAGTGAAAGGTCTCCCTACCCAACAGCATTGGATTTGGAACTTGGAGATCTTTAAGGTCCTTTCCAACCTAAACTGTTCTATGATTCTGTAATGTATAAATATGAGTATTGTCAGACAATGACTTGTTTGAAATGAGATCTCATGCAGAGTAAAAAAATAGGAAGAACTATGCACTAAAAATAAAACCCTGGGAGAGTTAAAATAGATTTGTACTTCAGACTGTGCTTGAGGCGCAGGGAATAAACTACTCGGCAGCGCCTTCTCTTTGATTATTGGTTTTGCAAGAGCAGCTGCCATGAATGAATGCTGCAGGTAGCACCTGCTCCCCCCTCTCCCTCTTTTAGCCTTAATTTTGTATTCTAGAAGTGTGGTAGGTACATCTGTGTGTGATCTCCTGCTAATACAACCCATTTTAATTCATCATTTGAAGGACTCTTCATTATTTCTTGCTCCTCATTTTATGGCTTCTTAGATTTGTGAAACACAGCTTAAATCCGAGTTGGCTTTTGCTACTGTAATTAATTCATGTCTGTATAAGCTTGTTATAATGCAAAATGACAACAAGATTCTCAGTCCTCAAATGGTTAGTATGAAAAACTTGTGGTGGACAGGAAAGAGTGTGTGCATTTACTTTCTGACTGATCACATAAACGTTGTCAGAATTTTGCTCTTAATTTGATTTGTGACATTCCATTAACAGTTTTTCTGTGTACCAGAAGAACAGTAACTAATGATTCCCTGACTCGTAGAGATGTAAAATGAGGACAGACACTGCTTGGCAGAACAGAGATTGTACTTCAATACATACAGGAACCATTCATATTAATCAAGGGATAACTAGTCTGAAATGACTTTTAGCTAATGACTTATGCTTAGGTTAACCATATTACTTAAAGGTAACATGTTCTTCTAATGCTGGCTACTATTAATAGGCAAAAGCTAGATGTGTGGATTTCTGTCTTTTCCTGAAAGAACTGATGCTCTTATTTCAAGATACTCTTAATGTTGGAATTGTGATGTGAAGGGTTAGAAATGGGGTGGCAAAAGTTCATGGATTTGCCTTTTGATTTAAGCTTCTACAAATGTGGACATGTGTGCAGGGAATGATCTGAAATGTGAATTTAATTGTGTGCATTTTGGTTCTTAATTATCCAAGATATCATCTTGTGACGGAGAACATCTTTAGGGCCAACAGGAGTGGGAGTAAATGAGTCACACTTAGTTCACTTTGAATATATGCTATTACTGTGATAGTTCTGGACAGGAATGTGTTTTTAACAATTCTGACTGCTAAAATCCTTCGAATTTCTAGCTTGTTAAGTATAAGGTAACATGTTGAATGATGGAGAAACAATTTAAACTGGGAGAATTTACAAGACACAATTTGTTTTCCTAGCAGAAATAACATCTCTTTTAGGATGGCAAAAAGCCACGTTACACTGTAGAAGCTGCTCTCCAAAACTAAACGGATGATCAAGAGGTGGCTTCCAGCAAGGAGCTCCTATAAGACAGGAGTCTGCTGTTGTGTAAGCAATGGTTTAACAGCTCTGAGCTGTATTGCTGGGCTGCACTGCACTGGTTTCACATGTGTTGCCAAGCCTAGTGTAAGTTAGGATGAGATTTCTCCTTTAATTTATGGATGGGCTAGTTGGACAGTTTTGTAAAACTGTTGTCAGCTGCCAGCATCAGGCCATGGTTCTCGTATACAGGAAAGTTGTCTTTCTGGTGGTGTGCTCTGCTGACACTGCCTTTTGTGAGCAATGCTTACATGATGTTTCAACTGTGAGGCTTTGTTTTCTTCTGGTAGAATACTTTCCTAAACGATGCTTTTGACTTACTGTTTTCAGTGGGAATGAAATGTGGTCTGCTTTTCTGCTGCTTCCCTTTAGTAAACATGAGGAAATGACATGGAAGCAATGCAAGTTGGTGCATTTATGTAAAATCCTGGATAAGATATTTTAAAAATGCCTTATAAAAGCCTGGCAATGATAATTTTATTATTTCAGCACAACTATCACTTTGGGTTGTACAAAAATGCCCAGTACTGTGTCTATAAGTAATGGGTGATTTTTATTGATTCTTTTGTTTTATTTACTTAGACAGCATCTCTGACCAGTGGCCACTTGAGCCAGTGGAAAAATGTATATGCAGTATGTATGGAATAAATGTGACCATGTATGTGTATATATATGGCTATAACATACATACAAACCATACACTATACTCTTATGAAATTTTAAGTCAGAAGGGAATCTTTTAAATGGCCATTAGGAAAACGAGCTCTGACTTCAGGCACTGTTTGAGATCTGTAGCTTTGCTTGCTGCCACACTGTCATCACGATCTGTGAGGAAGCAGCAAGTGAGAAGGATTAAGAGGCATGTGGCATATGCTTACAGTTTGTGTATCCTTGAACGTGTGTGTTCATGTGCACACCACCTGTTTTGGTTGTATGTAGCTATTGTGTGAAAGCTATTAACCTTCTTGGTGCCTCTGCACAGAGGCTCAGACAGCAGTTGCAATAGGGTTGTGCACCGTTATCTATACTCATGTTTCAGTTCCCCAAAGAAAAAGCCTTGGGGAGGTTTTCATGACAGGTTACTAGCATGTGTGTTTCTGTTAGTAACTGCAGGCCTCTGTTATTCTGTGCTTCTTGTCCTATTAGCCAGAGTAAAGAACCCCTTGACCCTGAGCAGGATAGTTTGTGTAGAAGGTGAAATGTTTACTTTCAAAGTTTCTTGCTTTGACTTGGGGTGATGTTTAGGAGGTTACAGCCAGCTATAGTAGGAGATTTTCTTTTTTGGAATGCTCACTATAGCGCAGCAATGTATTGTGACCTTGAATTAAAAGCAGCATGAACTCACTAGAAGGATCTGTCAGTCCCACCATAGTCTTTACTAGGAAGTACAGTTGTCTTAGTCTTACCTGTAGAGGTAAATGAGAATACTGAAAACTGAACCTATCTGCCACTGAGCATTGTACTTGCCCATCACCTGGGGAAAGCATTCTGGGCAGGACCTCAAGCCTGCACCCTATCAGTCACTGGGTGTCCAGCCTACCTTTTTGTCATGGGTTTAGATGGGCTACTGTGAAACTTGGTTGTGCTGGTGGTACAGCTGGTCCTCTGGCAGATGGTCAAGTGCTTGGAGGGACCATTTCCTCATGTCAACATAAACTTGGGCTTAAAGGCTGGAATTCATAACTAATCGTAAGCTTCAGACAGGCTGTTTGGTTAAAGCATTGGTGTGGATTTTTATTGTTCCTGGAACATGAGTGACTTCTAAGTAGGAATTGATCATGTTCTTGAAGGCTCTCATCTCTAATAGAAATGTGTATTTTGTGGGAAGACAGCTGCCTTTTTTGTCAGGTTCCTAATATATAGGGAAGGATGACATGCAATGATCCAATTTATGTCTGTTCATTATTTCACTAATCACAAGTAATGGAGTACTAGCAGATGCTTTGATTTGTATATGTAGAAATTGTCAGTAGGCTGAGCTAATGGTGAAGGAGCTTTGCTTTGCCAGAAGACAGTATTTGATGTTCTGTTGGTAGCAAAATAAGGTAAATCATGTGCCTAACGAAAAGCAGGAGATACAGCTTATGCCCAGCTAGTGTTTTCTGCTGGCTAAAAGAGTATTTCCTTGGTTCCCTGCATGAGAAGATTAATGGAGGGAAACTTCAGCTTCAAAATTAAGATTTTATGCAGATGTGTTCATCTTCTATTAAGGGTATCTTCTCCGAATTAAAATAGTGATAATTGACTATTTGCAGCAAATATGATCACTATATACAAATCATCACATAAGTGTCTTTGATGAAGAAACAAACCATTTCTGCTAGTAAAAAGAGAAAGAAATGAAGATAGCTGATTTATTCCACTTGTTAGAGAAGACTGTTTATCATATGCTAAATGCTTAACACCCTCCCCACAACAAAACCAAAGAAAAATACTGAACCCAAAGCAACACTGAACTTGTTTTTAAAATCTCGATGCCATGGGACCAGAAAAAGCACTCACTAATATTTTTCTACTTGGGTGTATGAATTTTCAGGCACAGTGTATGAAATATCTGAAATATTTTTCAATTGGCGAATTCAGTGGCACTTGAATTGTCTATTTCTTATTTTTCTAAACTGATTAGTCTCCCATATTTCAATGCAGTTATTAATTAGATGCATGGATTAAGAAGAATAAATTTGTTGTTTCCAGGAAAACTTAAAAGAGTAAGGAGGAACACAGGGTGACACCATTACCAAAGCAGTGTGGTAGTAGTGGACAGAACATGTGACAGCATTACTTTGGTTGTAATATTTTTATGTACTCAACACAATATTTGTGGGATCTTGGGGATAAAAACAAGGACATGCATTAGCAGTCATTAGGGATCACTTTGCTAGGAAAGATGCTGAGGACCACTCTCTGTCAATTAAGAGCAATTAGAAGGGGCAAAAAACCTTAAATGCTGTCTAACTCAGCTTGCAGAATGTAGCAAATACCCACATGGCAGAATTTCACAAGTGGCTACATCAAAAACATCCTGCCTCAGTTGGTGACAAAACCAGTGTTAATTTCCTGTTTAAAGTGTTTTCTCCAAGAGTGAGATCCACTGATACCATGTTTTTCTTCACATTGAGGAAGCATAATTTCCCCACTGTTCCTGTCTCTTTCTCCAAATTCATTCATCTTATCCTTGTTCATCTTGAATGACAGAATAATCTTTTCCTTCAAGTATTTTGCATGAGTTTTCCTCTGGCCAAGTGCATGAGTGGGAATGCCTTTTTTTTTTGGCAGAATAAATGCTCTCTGGCTTTTGTTAAGAATCTGTGCTGATATATAGTGTGTGATGGAGGTAGCTAAAAGAGGAAGGAGGTGGCACCTCTCTTGCCTCTTTCTAGTACAATAGTGTTCAGATGCATCTCTTGGTCACCCAGTATGAAGGAAAAATATTGAAGAGGAAGGTGGTAATAGTGTTTCAAAATGGTAGAAAGCAACAAAAAATATTAACAAAGAAGGATCCAATACCTCATTAACTTGGACATAATTTCTGTAAATGTAGTATTAAATGATCCTGAAATCATAGGAGCACACACTTGCATTCTCTTGCAATCTTTATCTCAATAATGTGAAGAATTACAGTCATACCAAATAGATTTCTCCTAAAATTCAACTTACCTCAGATAAATGAGGCCAAATAATAACTTAATCTTAACTCATGTTCAGCTCCGATAACTCTGACTCATGTAGTAGTCCAGTTCTAAAATATGTAAATCCTATGCTATTTATGCCATTAAGTGTGCTTAATGACCCTGGCTATCTTTTGGACTTGTGTAGTAGTCTGAGAGGAAAAATCACTTTGAACTGTTTTTAAAGAGTTAACTCCACAGATCAGTAGAAGGATGCTGCATCACCCTGGACTGAAGAAGCTGGAGTGTCCCTGGCCTTACTAATAGGCTGTTTGTTTTCTTTCTAGATTTCAGTCTATGGAAAAGTGCACATAAAATAAAGATGGCTTTTAAGGGTGAGGACCACTTAGACTCCCTTCCATTACCTGTTCAGCGGTAAGTGGTATGCTCTGTCATCCAGACTTGAATGATTAAATGCTGCTAAGGCTACAGCTACACTTTCCTTTGAGGATCCAAAGACTTTTAAACTCATTTTAAAACTCAATTTTATGTGATGTTCATACAAAATGTTGAGAATGAATGTGCAAATCTGTGATGATTCCTCAAGGCAGTTGCAGAGTTTTATACCTGCAGCCTGATACATCATGGCAGTCAATGATGTGACACTATTTACTGGATCAGTTCTTTATGATGGATATCCATGGCACTTGTACTCTGAAGACTGATGAAAACTATCAAGTTCTTTAACTTGGTTGACTTTCTTCAGGTGGAGCTATGGTAATGACAAGAATGTTATTGTACAATCCACACACTTGTGGATAAATCCTTTGCAGCATTTAATCTTGAAATCACTTCCTTGATTTCATATCCCAAAGCTGGAAAATTTGCCATATGGGAATTCTGTGGCAGAGGCAGAAATAGACGTTAGACTTCCTATTATCCAGTTCTTAACCAAAAGACAGCCCTTCTTCCTTTTGTAACTTTCTTTCTTCCCCCCACCCCCCCCTTTTTTTTTTAATTGTGGAACTAAAGATCTGAGTCTTATGAAAAACAGTATGGAGATTACACCTGTATTATTTATAGCCTTGCATTGCTCTTCAAAATCTCTAGGTGTTCTGGTAACTTCCCTAGAGGATCTCCTTAGATATCCTATTATTAGGCCCTCTGTGATGAAGAATGTAAAACTTAAAGTATCTGTCAGCTCATGAGAAATCTAAACTTCTTCCAGTCTGCCTCTTGGATTTTTTTAGTCTAGCTTGTACTTGTCTTAAGGTTGTTTGTGATGGTTTGGGTATTCCCCCGCCCCCCCCACACTTTAGAAATCACCCAGACTAGACTCAGTCAGCTCTGGAAATTTGAATGAAGCTTATATTTACAGCTGGCACAATTTACAAGCAGATATTTACAGTAAATACGGTTATATACAGAAATATACAAGGTAAAAAGGTAATACAGACACAACTCCCCTCCCAGAAACCTGAGTCCCCAGGAGGGGCTCTCAACCACCCCCTCACCTTCCCCCTACCCCTCTCAACCTTACCCCAGTCCGAGGGAAGAATGGAGGCTCAGCCAAGAGGATTAAGAAGCAAAGGTGAAATCAGCCAAAGCAAATGGAGGGTGAGGTTAGAAAGCAAGATGGAGTTCAGCCAGCAGCCTCAGCTCTCCTCAGCAGGCAAAGCAGAAGAGAGCAGCCCAGCACGAAGTGCAGAGCAAAGTGACCTAATCTTTGTTTTGCCTTTCTTCTTTACACATCTCAGCAAGACTGTGAGCAAAGTAGACACCATTGTTTTCATTTCTCAGCCTATGATCTAATTCTTCTCACCAAAACATCCCAGCTAGGCTCAAACTAGCACATTGTTGTAGATCTTTTTTGTTCTGTTCTTGTTTGTTTAGTTTTTATTAATGATTTGTTGAGTGTTTTTTGTTGTTGTTGTTGTTTTTTTTTTCTTGCAGTGCTGTTTTTGTGTTGTGGGTAATGTGATAGCTGGAGATCTGTTTGCTGGGTAGCAGGTCAGGCAAGGGGCTTCTACATCTCTGCTCTGCTCTGCTGAGACCTCATGTAGAGTAGTGTGTTCAGTGCTGGAATCCTTAGCACAGGAAAGGCACGGATCTGTTGGATCTGGAGGAGCACCATGAAGATCAAGATTTAGTATTTTCAGGCTACTGTGCATTGATCTTGCCCTGCTGATTTGAATCCTGTATTTCCTAGAATCATTTTTATGTGGTCAATGTCAGAAACCTGGGGTTTGCAGCCCTTTTAGAGGATTCAGATGAAGACTGTAAGAAATTCTAGAGGAAAAATTGCATGTTATCTGTAACACAGGAGCTAGAGTTGAAGCCTTTTAGAGTTCAAGGTTCAGTGTTCTTACATATCTCTATGATTCATTGCTCTGAGTTTTTGAAAAGCGTTCATGAATGGAATGCTTGCTGGGCAAGTGAAAATGTTTTATTGAAAGCCTCTTTTGCAGTGAGCTCTAGGAAGCGAGTACTACAGGAGAGAGGTACATTGCCAATAATGCCATAAAGCTAGCTTCTGGTGATAAGGAATAAATTTAGTTATTGTGTAGTTCCAGACACTAATGATGCTTCATTTAACGACCTTGTGTTCTTTTCATTTCCCTCATTTACCCTATAACCATTCAACAAAGAGTTTTATAGCTTCAGAAAAGGAACTCACCTTGCTATGAAGTGTTTCTGGTTTTAGTGATTTATATTCCACTTGTAACCAAAATGAAAGCCAGCTTGTTTGTGGGTAGTTCGACGCTGATAGTTAAACCAGACGTGTGTATCCATGGGGTCCTTCTCAGAAGGATTTTCAGGTATGTCAGTTGGCTGGATCTGAAGGATGAAATTAGTAAAACAACAACTATTGGCTTGCCATTATTTGGTGGCATTCATGAGGAATATGAACTCAATAGATTTTCATTTTGAATCCTTCCATATGTAAATATGCAGGTCAGCAGTTTCACTCACAGGCAGTAAAAATCATTGCATTGTTCTTTATTCATTTTGGGAGTGTGCAAGTGTGCCAGAATGCAAGATTTTTCCTAACCTTTTAATTCTGATAGCTTTGTCACTATATCTCTAAGTTGTGTAACGTTCCATAGAAATATATTACTTCCCAGAGCTATGCTGTAAAATATTTTAAGCTGAGCTGCAGAAGTCACAAAAGAATTTTGGCTTTTAACCTGAAGGAAATGTGAGTTTGTCCATTATAACAATTATGAAGTTATGGGGAGTTTAAAATGTGAACGAATTGATGAATTTTAACAATGTGTTCACCTGGCCTCACCAGACCTTCTTTTGATTAAAGCTGATATTTCATATTTGTGGTTTGCTGTTAGTTAGGACCTTTTAAAAATGATCAAGTATCATCTTTCATACTTAAAGACAGTCAGGAATTTATCCTAAATCTCTCTTGCCAGGGTCAATAGCGTGTTTCACAGTGTGTGGGACACAAGCACTGCAAAGTGGTCAAGCTTTATCACAGAAGAAACCTGGCTGATCATTTTCAGAATGTGTATTTTTGAAGTGTGAGAATCTATAGAAAAGACTTCTCTGTGCACTGAAGACACAGCAGATCCCATCTGCCTGATGAATATCTTGTGTCCAGGACTTGGTATCCTTTTCTAAAAGGACCCTGCAACTAACGTCTTTGAAATAACGGTGGCAGAACTTGCCTGAAAGTTAAGTTACTTAATCTGCCTGATACAATGTGTCCTTCTGATTGTATCTTTGCAACTATTACATGACATTTTTGTGACATCAGATTAGTCATCTTTACACACTGTATCTAGATCTTCTAGCTATTGCTTTATGGCTCTGACTTCATGGTTAGTGCTTCTTTGCAAATTTTCTCTTGTACTAGCAAGATCCTTTCAAAGAAATGGTATGTGATTTGTGATGCTCACTTGTCTTCAAATCTTCATCATGTTTTTATGTAGCATGTTTTAGGAGAGATGCTGATCAGTTTTACATGTACTCTGCCACTTCTCTTGGATGTCTAGGCTCTGTTTTCAGAAAACAGCTTGGCTAGTTACTGTTATGGAGGGATAATTAATGCAAGATGATATATTTCCAAAATTCTTTTTTTTTTTTTTTAAGGTTTTATCCTGTGTGGGGGATATTGCTTCTTGTTTGTAAATCTAACAACATGAACAATGCACTAATAGATGCAAATGCTTTGATTTCTTTTAGTCTGTCAAATGTTTCTATTGCAGTTTGATACTCATCTGCCTTGCGAAGTCTTCAAGTAATGTAGTTGGATCCTTGGAAGTTTGGGATATATTAGCTGTACAATGAGAAGCTTGTGAACTTTTTGAGTTGTGAAATAATGGTATTTCTGTAGTCATCTTTATCTCAGAATTTTATTTCAGTACTGTCTGCTTATTATTATAATGGCTTACACCTAACACTACCATGACCATTAAACCATGTCCTGAAGGACAGTATCTATATGTTTTTTGAACATCTCCAGGGATGCTGACTCTGTCACCTCCCTGGGCAGCTGTTTCAATGCCTGACCACCCTTTCAGTAAAGAGTTTTTCCTAATATCCAACCTAAAGCACCTCTGGCACAATCCCACGACATTTAATCTCATTCTGTCACTTGATAACAGAAGAGATCATCATTTGCCTCACTGCAACCTCCTTTCGGGTGGCTGTAGAGAGCAACGAGATCTCCGTTCAGCCTCCTCTTCTCCAGACTGAACAACCCAGGCTCCCTCAGTCACCCCTCATAAGGCTTGTTCTCTAGATCCTGCATCAGCTTTGAATTTGAGCATTGAAAATATTTTCTCCTGATTCTGCCCTGGTTATTCTTCTGATTATTCTTCTTGGCCTTAGGCAAACCACTTTACCTTCCTGTGCATTTCCTTCCTCTGTCTCAGCTGGGGAAACACAATGGAAGCCCTTATGAGCCCATCTTCACAAACTGCTATTTTAACGATACTTAGGAGGTCATGCTCAGTGCTATATATGTCTTGTTAGGCCTGGTATGTGTGCATCATCCTCTTGCACTGTTGAGGTTGGTAAGATTGAATATTACCCAGCAGCTGCAAAGCTGTTTCTGTTCACAAACTAACTTGTTCCCTCTATGTGATATATTTTACCATCATTTTCACAGCGATGTTACCTTGCAAGTGAGTTCATTAAATTCTCTTTATAGCTATGGCTACAGAAGAGGATGGTGATTAATTACCTTGTTATTTCTGAGGTATTTCCCCACAATCTGATTGTTAAAAATAAATCTCTTCATTAAGGACATTTTTGTGATCTTTCTATGACTCGCCTGCTCAGCTATTTATTAGAAATACCAGTACCATATTGTGTTAAATACAATATTTGTCACTTCAGTTCACATTTCCTGGGAATTTCTTCTTTACTTAATTGCCTGGCCTCTCTTAATCTGGTTCACTGCTGCCTGGGGATGGTGGGAGGATCATGTAATCAGTTGTTCAGTAACCTGTAATGAGCAAATTTAAGAAAGCTAGCAGAACAATGCTACGACTTTGTAAATGGTTTTTTCCCTTTTTTCCCTTTGTGACAAACAGTATAGTGATCTTAAGAAATGTACTGTTCTGACCTCATTTCTAGTCTCATTATATTTGCTAGTGTCTGTTAGTGGTTGGATTTCTGAGCTCATATTAACCCTGAGGGATTTGGAGCGAAATGCATACAGGAGTTAAGCTGAAATGTGGCTGTTAACTGTGGCTCTCTTTGCTCCTTACAGTATTTTAGAGAATGTGAAGTTTGTGTGTATGTATAAATGGATGTTACTTTCTTTAGGGCAATATTCCTAAAGGACCATAGATAAGCAACTTTTTGCTTGTTTTTCTAGAAAACAAACCAAATCAAAACTCTCTACATGTGTAGACTATGCTTCAGAAATTTGAATTTTGTACCTTTCCTTCTGTCAGTGCTTTACTCTTGAGGTTCTTCCAGGAGTACAATGCGAGTATAAAAGCCATCTAAATTGAAAACATCATATTCCCTCCAAATAAAGTTAATGGAAATATTTTTCCATTGTCTTAAATAGCAGCAGAACTGAGCTCACCATTAAAAAACTGAGAAAATATAATAGAAAAAGGAGACCTAGAGAATGTTAGAAGCATCCAGCCTGCAGCAGTCAAGTGTCCTTTATTCACAGGTGTTTATACTGTATTTCCTATCTTCAAAATATCACTTTGAACCCTCAAATTTCCAGATTTGTATGCTCGTGTTGTTTAACAGTCTCTTAGTCCAGTGCACCCAGTGGGAAGTCAGGATACATAAATATGACAGAGCAGTGGTTCTACAAAACTCTTTTCTCCCATTCTGTTGATAGAAACTCCCTCAACAATGGTTGAGGGACAAAGCTACTTTTTGAAAACTCATTTAAAAGCAAAGAAATGTTTCTGAAGCCTGCCAACACTTCCTGTGGCACAGCTGTGACTGGGGAGGGGTAAGGTTTGTGTTTGTGTTGTGAGAATGAATCAGGAAGCAAATAGATTTGAGAACTCTTGATTCTGCTGGGTAGAGTCTAACCCCCACATTGCTCTTGGCTAATGTACCAGGAAAAACCTGGAAAGAAATCAATGTGTTATTGCCAGGGGAAAAGAAGATATTTTTTCTCTCAGCATTTTCTTGTGCTCTGAAGGACTGGAATTGCACTGACCATTCTCAGCTGGGTAAGAGGCTGAGCTCAGTATGTTTGAAAAAGTATGTTTTTGTTGATAAATACTGAAGGTATTAAACTGCTACATAGCTGCCCTGCTGTATTGTCTTTCAAAGTGTGCACTAGACTTGGATTGTTCTGCCGTAGTTCAGGTTGCTGCAAATGTGAGGTCTTCAGTAAATGTCAAATTGAGCATCTTTTACTGTTTACCTTGGCACCTCTATATCAATCTACACATAACTTGAATTAATCACACATCTGAAAAAAAACACCCACCCAACCAAAAAAACTCTCAACCAACCAACACCACCACCACCAAAACCAAACCAACCAACCAAAAAACAAACAAACAAAAAATTCAACTAAAAAAACCCAACCTGGGGTTTTAATTTAAATCACTGCTGTAATGACAATAGGACACTAGTCTAGTATATACTGTCAGTTATACTTCTTCCAATTAGGCCTTTTAGCAATTTAAAATGTATGAATGCTACCTTAATTCACTAGCTGTGCTGAATAAAAGAGAAGGTAAGAAATGCTTGCTTTCTGTATTAAATGCAGTCATAGTGCCCTGACTGAACACAGACTTAATTTTCAGTGTGGACAAGAACGCTAACAATCCAGTTTTGACTCTATCAAAGGCATGGAAAGAAACAAACATATCTCAGGGAGAAGGTACACATAACTCAATCTACAAAATGCAGGAAAGACACTATTTCAGCTGCCAAATCAGCTAGTAAAATTTTGTAGACTCCCAGTGGAGTCCACAAAAGTGGAGGCTCTGAGGTGACCTTATTGTAGTCTTACACTATCTGAAAGGGGCCTACAAAAAAGCTGGGGAGGGACCTTTTAGGATACCAGGTAGTGATAGGACTAGAGGGAATGAAGCCAAGCTGGAGGTGGGTAGATTCAGACTGGAAGTAGGAAGTTCTTCACCATGAGGGTGGTGAGACTGTGAAATGGGTTGCCCAGGGAGGTTGTTGAGCTCCCATCCCTGGAGGTGTTTAAGGCCAGGCTGGATGAGGCAGTGGCCAGCCTGATCTAGGATAGGGTGTCCCTGGACATGGCAGAGGGGTTGGAACTAGATGATCCTTGTGATTCCTTCCAAACCTGACTGATTCTGCAAAGTGGAAAGTAGCAAAGCAAAATTATTATATCTAAAGAGTGAGAGTGGGTGGAATAAGAAAAAACTGGAAAGGGAAGGGAAGAGAGAAACTCAGGAAAAATTCTAGCAAAGAGTAGCTAAAGGTCTGGGATGAAATGAGAAATAGGCTGCCAAAACATGAATCTGCCAAATATGTTGTACTGAATGATCTGCTGTTGCACTCAGAAAACGTAACTGTTTTCCCTATTTTCTCTTGTAACAGAGGAAAGACAGTGAAGATGATACAAGAGGTAATTGGCTAGCAAATGCATTAAACAGTAGCTATCAAAGGTCGAAATGGGAAAGGATAATGCAGGAGTTATTTTTGAAAGCAGAGAATTAGAACTAGACTTCAAGCACTGAAGAAAAAAAAAAAAAGATGTGTAGCTAAAATCCCAAGGTTATACATTCAAGGGCTGATAACAGGAAAGTCTGCAGTAACCTGTTTCATCCAGTGGTAAAAAAGTTAGGAGAAGGACTTACATATGCTAGTGGATAATGAGATGAATGGGATTGCATTTACCACTAAGATGTGGTTATGAAGTCAAGAACGATCAGCTCCAGACTGTATGAAGTGAGATAATTCTGGATGAGATAAGGCTGTATCACTGTGCAAGTTAAAGGGAAACTTCATTTGCCATCAAGCATGATATCAAGTCTTTCAGTGAAAAAATGAATTTTGCAGCAACTATGGATTTACCAGACTCTTCAGGGCAGGGGGAGTGGAAAGCACCTTGTTTCCTGAAAGAGATCTAAAGAATTGTGCTTGTTGTATCTTGCACAGCAGAGGCTGAAAGGATGTGTTTGCTTCTAGAAATAATGCATTGAAAGATAATTTATTATTTAAAAAGGAAAGGTGAAATGGGAAATTTAAGTCAGAAATAAGAGACTTCTAGTAATTGGACCAGTGCAATTCTAGAACAGGCATTTAACAGAACACTTTGAAGTCTATGATAAGCTATTTTACGAGTTGACTTTTAAGCCACTTATGAACAAATTATCTGACCTGGGTTGTTGTTTTTTTTTCTTTCTGGTATTGGAAGAGTTGATTTGCTTATGTAAGGTGTCACTTTCAGTCCTCTGACTCCTACAGAAATATATAAGCATGTGCTTAAGTACCAAATCTGTTTGATTAGAAAGCGGTTTCTTAGCTGAACGGGACTACTAAAAGTATTTCTATCAACTCATTCCAATATTTGTGGCACTCTGTTACTAGTTCTCACCTTTTAAACTTGCCTTTTGAAGTGCTAACGTTCAAATGTGAATCTTGGAAAAGCCAACACCAGGCTATCCTTTTCTATTCCTTTCTGGGACAGTTTTAGCTGGAGCTCTGCTGTGCAATAGCTGTGACAGGGTCCACAGATTGCTCTAGTCTGAGTGGTGCTGATCTCAACTCCCTGTAAAATGGTTGTTGCTTCCTTCATTAAGTAATCCAGGTTTTACTTAATCAGTAGGGTTAGGACCTTAAATGAGTAAATAGTAGAAGGTGAAAGGCTAATGGTGGTGCTCATAATGCATGTCATAACTCCTCTGGAAAAGGCACAGAACAGTGCTGTTTGTTATTAAATTACAAATTAAGGCAGATTTGGAAGACAGAAAGAAAAAACTCAATGAGGCACTGGCACTGCTTTCATGGACTCTCATATTAGTCTCAAAAATAGTGCTTGCTGGTGATTGTATATGAATGTTTCCATGGTCTATGGCCCCAGATAATTTCCACTGTTCTTTTTCTCCATCTCTTTCATTTTTATTTTCTCCTCCTTGTTAGGTATTCACAAGAATTTATCTTACAGCATATCATTTTTATAAGGCTATAGGGAATATCATCCTCTGCATTTACAGATGTAGCCTGAGCATTAGGAAGCAGTATATTGAGATGAACTCTCTCATCTCGGGTTGATACCCTGCACACAGCTCTTTCAGATGGCCTTGGTACTTTTGTGTCTCAAAGTGAACACTTCTGTTCACTCAATAATTAGCAATTTAAATATATGCTGATGACAACATCTCTTCAAGTTTATCAAAGTTTTGGTTATCAAGATAGACTTGAAGTCCTGAAAGAACACTTTTTGAGGTTTCTAAGTAGGTCTGCCTTGTGATGTTCCCTCAGGCCAGGCTGTTCTCCCTCCATTGGGATAATTGGACAAAATAATGGATTTTGCCAGTGTGTACAAAGCTAGGGACCCTAAGCTCTGGTATCTCAGCTTTCAGAGAAACTGTAATTATTTCATGTTTTTGCAGGACTCTGCTTTTGTCTGTGCATTGTAGAATAGTTTCTTATTTCAGGACCAAATCTCAGATGGATGGAATGCTTCCTTCATCCACCTCACCAAAGAGCAATTTGCCAGAGGAATGCTTACTCATTGCATAAGAAATGATCAAGTAGCATGCTGAACAAAAGAACCAATATCCTTCACAAAGCCTGAGCAGTGCATAATTTTTTTCATTTCATGTGTTACTCTTCTATCTCACACTGATATTTGATAAATATAATTAAAATTGAACAATTGAACAGGAACTTATCCAGGAAGAATTCACTGAGTGGTCTTTATTTTTAAAATTATTTTTTTTTTTTGTAATGCAGAGCATAAAATTGCCATATAATTTGGCAGGTTTGTCTAAGTGAGAAATCTCAAGCCCCAGAACATCCAGGCCAGCATAGCTGGTGGAGTATCTACTACTGCTGAAAGGCACTTGCAGAGGAAAGCAGAGTTTAGGTGATGATTGGTGTCCTGTTGTAAATTGATTCTGTTACTCACTGAATGACAGAGATACTTTTTACATGTAGGTTTAAAATGGCCAGCATACAACCAAACCAAAAAATGCTCTATTCCAGAGTTCCACTGGCAGGATTTGTCGAGTACACCTTCATTTCTAGTTTTACCTGTGAAGATGAAAAAATATATAAGCATGTTGGGAACTCATACCAATACATTTGGAGCAAGGGATCTAAGAGGATTTAATATTTCAACATGAATGGGCTCTCAAGAAGCAAGGCCAATAGGAGAGCACTTTTCCCCATTGTAGAATGGCTAAAATTGCCTGCTTCTGTGTCTGGATTCTTCCAGCTGGATCTAAGCCCATCAAGTTTGATTTGTATCCACAGCAGTTTACCGTGTTTGAATATGCTAGTACCACAGGGTTCACCAAGGTAATTGGTTTTGGAATTTTTAATTGGCTTACTAGTTTATAATGATGCTTCAAATGCAATAATACTCATTTTAAGTGTCAATTACTAATACTGTACAAATATGAATTCAACAGGCATACTTGGTGATCACGGTGACTAGATTAGCATGTGGCTTGTTCAACTTTGCCTGTAGGCAGGACAATTAGCAGCCTTATGTTGTCACTAATTTGTTTACAACAGGATTTATTTAGCATTCACCTGCTTTCTGTCAGGAATTTTTATTTTCTACTACTGCAGTCTAGATGCGAGCTCAGTGGCTCATGTGCTTGTTGAGACCGCTTCTGTTTTAGCAACTCAGTGTTTAGGGCATAAAGGAAAAATCCAGAAAACAAGTTTGAAACAGTTATTTTGTTTTCTGACTTGGCTCTACTTAAACTCTACCCACATAAAGAAAATTAATCTGTGATAGGGTTATCGTAGTTTTTAGGTAAGCTACTCAGCAAGATGAATGGGTCTGTAATTTTTATATTCTATCTTCCTTATGTTCTGTAGTGTGCCAGTAATCCCAAGATGGCACAGTATTTCCAGACATTTGTAGAGAGGCAACTTAACTGTGAGGATTTCTCAGAAAAACATAAAGATCTGAGAAGAGCATTGGTACAGCACTTAACACTAAGTGATTGATGTGGCCTTTTAAATAGGTGTGATGAAGTATAGTCAATTTACACGTCATACCTTATACATTACAAGTGTTTATAATGTTTTTACTTCTCTTACAGTCATTTCTATATTGGTGAATGCACAAGATGCAGCAGCCTGACCATAAATGTTTAATTCTAAGTTTCATAGGCTGGTGATAAATAAGACTATCTCAATGACTAAATCTTTCCACTGAGATCTGACTTCTGCCGTCCATTGTATTGATGTAGAAATTGGCCCTGGGTATATTGGGTACCTATTAATAATTTCAAAAAGATGAATTAGAAAAAAAAATTAGAGATGATTTATGGCTAAAGAGAGGCCTAAATCCAGTCAAGAAGTTGTTTGTTGCCAATTAATTACCTACTACTAATTAGAATAATAAATTTCTGCCCAATTGTAAGACTTGGCAATGACTTTCTTTGTAGGTTTATCTGGAAGCTGTATTAAGTCCTCTCATTAGGACTGGTGATAAATCTGTCCTAATAGGTGAAAATGGATAAATAGGCTAAGAAGCCTCAAAACCATAATTTGAGCAGAAATCTTTACACTTTATAAATATGACCACTGGAATTATTTGTATGAATTGATCAGTTCAAACTTCAACACAGTATCCCAGTATCCCAGTCTCACAGTATCACCAAGGTTGGAAGAGACCTCACAGATCATCAAGTCCAACCCTTTAACACAGAGCTCAAGGCTAGACCATGGCACCAAGTGCCACGTCCAATCCTGCCTTGAACAGCCCCAGGGATGGCGACTCCACCACCTCCCTGGGCAGCCCATTCCAGTGTCCAATGACTCTCTCAGGGAAGAACTTTCTCCTCACCTCAAGCCTAAACTTCCCCCGGCGCAGCCTGAGGCTGTGTCCTCTTGTTCTGGTGCTGGCTGCCTGAGAGAAGAGAGCAACCTCCCCCTGGCTACAACCACCCCTCAGGTAGTTGTAGACAGCAATAAGGTCTCCCCTGAGCCTCCTCTTCTCCAGGCTAAACAACCCCAGCTCCCTCAGCCTCTCCTCGTAGGGCTGTGCTCGAGGCCTCTCACCAGCCTCGTTGCCCTTCTCTGGACACGCTCAAGCATCTCGATGTCCCTTCTAAACTGGGGGGCCCAGAACTGAACACAGTACTCAAGGTGTGGTCTAACCAGTGCAGAGTACAGGGGCAGAATGACCTCCCTGCTCCTGCACACAATGTTATAAAACATGAGACTTTTTCACCTAGTGAAACTGGGTACTAAAACGGAGGTAAAACTCTTTCATGATAACATTGACAATTTAAAAAAGAAGTGCATGCTCTGGCAGTAAAATTGTAGAAGTGAGCTCCAAGCTGTAAGTGTTAAACAAATTATTTACTTAGTCATTCTTCTCTTTTGTATCCATCTAGTACCAACACTAGATAGAGCAATCCTTTAGATGACAGTCCATCTTGTCTATCTTACAGATCTTGTGATTCATTTGGTAATGGCCTACTTGCTAGATGACAGAAAACAGCAAACCAGAGAAATGCTGGTAACAGAGGTCCAAATATACAGAGGCTGAAAATTGGAGGGTTTCTTTATTTTAATGTGGGTCTTTCTGCAGGATGACATTTGCCTTGCAATGTGTTGTATGGTGGAGAGATGTCTCTATGAAAACAGGGTCTGAGCATCCCGAAGCAATCATAGAATCATAGAATGGTTTATGTTGGAAGGGACCTCAAGGATCATCCAGCTCCAACCCCCTGCCATAGGCAGGGACACCTCCCGCTAGAGCAGGCTGCTCAAGGCCTCATCCAGCCTGGCCTTAAACACCTCCAGGGAGGAAGCATCCACAACCTCCCTGGGCAACCTGTGCCAGTGCCTTACCACCCTCACTGTAAAGAACTTCCTCCTAACATCCAGTCGGAATCTCCCCTCTTCCAGCTTACACCCATTTCCCCTCGTCCTAACATTACTAGACCGTGTAAAGAGTCCCTCCCCAGCTTTCCTGTATGCTCCCTTCAGATACTGGAAAGCCACTATAAGGTCTCCTCGAAGCCTTCTCTTCTCCAGTCTGAAGAGCCCCAACTCTCTCAGCCTGTCCTCATAGCAGAGGTGCTCCAGCCCTCTGATCATCTTCGTGGCTCTAATGTACTTCCAATGTGCTGTTGCACATTGAACTGGTCTCAGCTAGTGGCATCAAATGAATTTGTCAAAACAACACAATTTTTAAAAGACTGGAATTCAGTGCTCAAATAGTTACTCAAATTCAGAGGCATGCTCTTGAAAACTTCATCAAATATTTTACAACCTCAGTTAAAACAGAATGACTTTGAAGAAATGCTGGAGACTTTCTATCGAATTTTTATTTTGCATTGAATTATTTTTACTGCTTTTTTTTTTTTTTTTGCATGAAATGCTGCTTTTATAGTGTAGAGTCAAGAAAAATTGCTTTTTTGTCAATATGCCATGACATACTAAATTCAGGCTTTCTAACTGTTGGGGATCTAATATCAATATGCACCAGGATCTCTGCCAGTTACCCAGCTATTGTTGCTCAGTGAAACAGCTGGAGAAAATCACACCAGTAAGGTCTCATATACTTGAATCAGGCTTGCCTAATGTATTTAACAGTCTGAAAAACGGTTCTAATAGCAGGACAACACTTCCTACTGATGCAAAACTCTTCAGGCCAATTGAAAATAATGTGAAAATGCAAAGTCTCATAATATTCAGTGTCAGGAATGTAAAATGCCAGAAGAAATTATATGTTAATGAACATAATGTAGTGCATGTGAGGAGGTGAAGGGAACTGAGGACCAGTCATTTTAGTCATATATATAGAATGGTAAACTCTAAATTATGTATTGTCACTCATGGAAAAGATTGTGGAACCAAAATAAATATAGTTTTGGGAATCATAGAATCATAGAATCATAGAATGGTTTAGGTTGGAAGGGACCTCAAGGATCATTCAGCTCCAACCCCCTGCCATAGGCAGGGACACCTCCCACTAGAGCAGGCTGCTCAAAGCCTCATCCAGCCTGGCTTTAAACGCCTCCAGAGAGGAAGCAAAGATGAAAGTAGAGATGAAACAGATATCTGGAAAACATGTAAAAGAGAAATTCAATTTTGTGACTTCTCAGAAAATAGGAGCAGTGCAGAAAATGTAATTCAAATGTAGAAATCTGTAATTTACTTGAATCTGGTTTTGCATTCTGGTTTTGCCATTGTATCTTAGAACACAGAAAAACTGCAAAAGGCTTTTGAAAAGGTGAGGAGAGTAAGTGGAGGATCAAAGGAGTGGAATCACTCAGATGTGGTGACAGGCTGATTCTCTGCCTTGGAAGAGAGATAACTGAGAGAAGAAATGATAGAGCAAATAAAGGAATGGATTGCACGAGGAAGGTGAATGCAGAACGATCAGTTCAGAATCTCAGAGCTAAAGAGCTTCAGTTAATACGTCCAGACAGCAAGTTTAAGTCAAACCAGAAATACTTTTTTCATGCAAAACATAAGCAATATAAGGCACTGCCACCAGATGTTGTAAAGGCTGAAAGTTTCACAGAGTTCAAAAAAGGATTAATGGCTACTGTTGTTTCATGAATTGTGAAAACATCCTGCTCAGACACAACTTCTGGCTTAGGAAGTTCCTAAACCACTAATTGCCAGAAGATGGGAAGGAGGAGTTGTTCAGCTTTTGCCATGCCTCTTATGATCTTCCCTTATGCATCTCCTAATGGCCATGTTAGGAGCAGGATAATGGGCTAGACAGATTTACTGGTTTTTTTTTCCTTTGGTATGTTTGGTTGTTGTGTTTTGGGTTTTTTTTTTTTTTTGGGTGGTGTTTGGTTTTTTTTTCTTTTCCTTTCCTTTTTTATCTGACTCATTATGGCTGTTTTTATTTTGTAGGTGTGAATGTTTTTTTTTTTATTTGGTTTAGTAATGGGGAGATAGAATGGACACTTACAGCTTGTTTTTGGAATTCAGTAAATACTGTTTGGAATATGATTCTTTGTAAGTAATTAGGAACAATCACACTTTTTGCTTTCCCTATTTTAATATATATATAAACAGTCCACCAGTTAATCTGCTGAAGGCTTAGTAAGATTTTATCTGAATACAGGGAGACACAGATGAAGTGCATTCATTTGTGTATTTCACCTGAGGAATCCTGATGTGTATTTTAGAGGATAACATGCTGGGAAAGCTGATATAGTGTGGAGAGCTTTCTGTGGTTCTGTCTGCAAGGTGAATGGTGTTTGTGCTGATGCTGCAAGTTAAGGAATACAGTTTCAGTCATAGAAAATCTTAAAATCTACAGCTGTGCTTCTGGCAATCAATAGGAACAGAGACAAATAAGGAGAATTTCTTTGACATACATCTTTTTCTTTAATTTGTACTACTCTATCATCCTTTTTTTCTCCTTGGAATGAAGATAAACTTCTGCAATTAGAGGAAATAAAAACTTTTTTTTGTTTTTTCTTCTTACTAGCTTTCCATTCTAGTATTTTTTTTTCCATGTGAATTTGTAATTTAGGAATTTCTTTTTTTTTTTTGTACTTATTAAACAAATTTCAGCAACTATCATAGTGCACTTTAGAAATGAAAAATACATTACTCTATATTATGAGTTTATCCTGAACTGCACGTGAACTGTGTACATCGTTATAAATCATGTCTCAAACTTCTACAGTTGTTATTTTTGTTTATTAGGAAACCTGGCTTCAGATCCAAAAAGGCAATAAAGTGACTATACACAGCAGGCAGAAAGCAGGCCACAATCAATAACGAAATTCAATTACACAATATTCAAAGCTGAATGGGGAGAAAAAAGACCTTAAATAGCAGCAGCCTGTAAAGTTTACAATTAAAAGTAGCTTCATGGTATGTGATGAAAAGGGGGATTGGATCAATGAAAATGATCTCTTGTATCTTCTTTGCTGTTGATTTATATGAAATTACACTTGAGGTGAGCCTCCTTTTCATACGTACATTAATAAATTTTCATCACTTGTGGAATATTCCTTCAGTAGTCTGGAAGGAGATTTCTTGAGTTCACCTGGTGTATAAATGGAAGTACAAGACCATCCTTAGCGTCTTTACTGTTGCAGATTTAGTTTGAACAGCAATGCTTTAGATAAAAGCACAGCACATCACTGCTGTGATGCTGAGCCATGAAAATTCAGCAGCTGGATTAAAAGAATGGGGGATATAATGCAACCTTTCTTCCAGTCCTTTCTGGTATAGCATCATGCAGGACTGCAACACGTGTTCAGAAGGTAGACAACAATTCACTACATGGTCAGAGTAGTGGGAGGATACTAACTGAAGCTTGGGAAAAATAACTAAGCCCAGTCTCTCTTGCTTTCACTTAATTTAAATTTTTCCTTACCTTTCATACTCTGTCAGAATCCTTTAGTATCAATCTATCCTTTGCTAGAGCAAGAGATATCAGTATTTTATGTTGACATACCAAAAGTTTAGACTGAGTCTTCAAATTCTGAAAACTCTCAGGGAAAAAAAAAAAATTGTCTATTGTAGATCAGTAATCTGAAATTCCTGCTAAGTACAGTGCCCCTTTTGGAAATATGTTGTGTATGTAAATCTTAAATTTGCTGGCCATGCCTGTGTTTATAAATTCAGCAGATACTATTTTAGACATACAGAATTGAAAACTTTCTATGCCTGGGAGCTTGCATTTTTTGCAGATGGTCTGGGAAAATGCAGGAGGCAAAAGTGGGCTGGGTAGGCCTAAGAAAAAGGGAGCAAATTTCCAGTAAGACAAAGATGAAGGGATCAGGATATTGCCACTAACTTATTCTCTGATCTAAACGCAACTAAAGCACAAGCTACAGCCTATCTGCAAAACCAATGTAGATAAGGGTGACTGCAATTGTGCAAACTTTGCTCCAATCTAACATCCCACACTTGATCTCCATGTTAGATACACTGTTAATAATAGCAGTTATGTTAACATAACTTGGCTCTGTGTGTACATATGGTTGAGGTGAGGATTAGGTGGTTTTAATTAGCATCTGGATTCCTCACTATAAGGAAAATGATCGAAGCGACTCTACCTCAAGGATCTGGGGAGCACAACAGCTCAGTAGAGCTGCTGTTTGACCTACCACATTTTAGTGGTTTGGCTGTGCCAATGTGTTTGGAGAAATGCTGCAAGGAGATGTTTTTTTTTTCTATAAAGTGTTTCATAGACAGAATGTCTAGGAAAAGCTGATAGACAGATCCCATTAACAAGCAAACACACCCACAACTTTGCTCCTTCTTCATATTAAATCATGCATGTACAGGAAACATTTCCCTCCCCAAATGTAATCTAAACTTCTTCTATTTATTTGTCTCTGTTTGATTTATTTTTTGCAAATAATTTTCTAACAAGTATGTGGTGTAAGATGATTAGAAAAGCAAAAGTTGTGTTTCACTCTCTTACGGCAAGCAAATTGTTCAGTTAGTTGCCATTTGTCAGTCAATTGCAACGTGGTGGGTGAATGCAGTAATGATATTGTTGGCAGCTACTGTAAAGGCGTTTTGCTTTACCTCATTCTTCCTTCCTTCTAGCATGCACATAATTCAGGTGGACTCTGTTCAGCGATGGATGGAAGACCTAAAGTTGATGACAGACTGTGAATGTATGTGTATTCTCCAGTCGAAGCCAATCAGTATTGAGAAAGATGACCAAAATGAACTTACCCTTTCCTCACAATATAGCACATGTGACAACTTGCAGCTGTTACTAAAAAGAGCATGGATCATAAGCACAGAGTTGACTAAGATTGCTCAAAAGCTGGAGAAGAATAGATGGCAGAGAGTCCACAGCATGACAGTGAGAGTCAACTGCCATGTGCGTTCCATGATAAATGAATACAGTACATTCACAAGGAATCCTTCAGAAGAAATGCACCAGGTAGGATGCCTTACATGTTGTCATGTTTGTCTTGTTTCATTTTTTTAATTGTTATTTAAAAAATTGGGAGGAAATCCCTGGAGGTCTTTAAGGCCAGGCTGGATGGGGCTCTGAGCAACCTGATCATGCCCCTGCCCATGGCAGGACGATTGCGACTAGATGATCCTTGAGGTCTCTTCCAACCTTGACAATTCTATGATTCTTGCCTATAAATGCTGGTCCTTTGATTGAGGCTTTCTAATTACTTTTTCAACAAGGGAATCATCCTTGACTCATTTTGGATCCTTTTTTTTTTGTCATAGACCTGATTTTGTTAGTAATGTTGACAAATTCTATGAAAAAACTTTTGGATTTGAGGACTACTGGATTAAACCAACTAAAATAATGTCTATGTGAAGTAGTATGTTTTCAGAGGGTTTTCAGCTAATTGTTGTAAACAAGAACTTCTTAAAATGCATTTGTGTGCATGGATATTGCTTTTAAAAACACTTCTCTTTCTCTCTTTGCAGTATGAAAAACTTCTAATAGACAAGTGTTCAGAATTTACAGCATTCACAGAAAGGTAATCTAAATTTTCTAGTTGAAATATTAATTTTGCTGAGTTATTATGTTGTAGATTTTATAGAAGTATTAATTTACTAACACCCTGAAATGGTTAAACCAGAGCCCTGCAGAACCTGAGAGCTCTCTGTATATTAGCCTCTGGTGCATAAAGTGAGCTGCTTTTATCTAAGCTGCATCCTAATTGAAGATGGGATCTGCTGTTGTACAAAGAGCCTGGCATAGCCACAAAGCTGCATGCAAGTGGATTTTTTCAGGGCATCTACACATCAAGTTAAAAAGGTTGACTTTGATGATATCAGTGACAAGATTCCCTTCAAGTTCTGTGAAGCCACCTGGTGTCAAAACTTAAGTTGTGAAACTGTCATACTGCATGCTCTTGTATGAACATCTCCTTGTATTGGTAAGCCAAACAGAAACACACATTCCACTAAATTGCAGTTGTAGCTCCATGCACTCCAGAATGCTGAGACTGATGAATAGGAATATCTTTATAATGCTTCTCATGATATGTCCCCTGTCTAACAGAAATCATCTTGTTTCCTTCAGCACAGTTCAATCAGTCTTTTTTTGGTTTATTTTAAACACTGTGCAAGTCATTTTGTTCAGGGGATTATCAGGAAAAAAGACACTGTCTAATAATCAGGAAAGAACTTTTCCTGAGCACTACTGCTTTTTGCCAAACCCACACAGATCAGACTTTACTTTTGTAGTCTACTGTGAGATGCACTGATTTAATGAGATCTCTGATCTTGTAGTGCCTGCCCTGAATCAGCCCTCTCCCTCCTTGTCTGTTTGACAGGTAAAGCTGAAAAGGGGACACACTGTGTGGGTGGAGACACTGATCAACCAAACTGTATCTTCCATTACAGTGGCCTGTGTGGATAGAATATGTTTTACCAATTCAAGTGAATGCATTTCAGTGAGAAAGTATTACTTACTTCAATTGGATTGTATAAAGTTTTCCATCTTTATCTCATTTGTTTAGTTACAGCCAAATTTTGCTGACTACAGAACAGTCAGACTAACTTTCTATACTTGCCATATGTCATCTTCCTGCATAGAAGGCCAAATTTTACTTTTCAGTATGCTACTCAAGTGTAAATGGACTTGGCTCATCTGGACACACATACATTTAGGGTTCCTATCTGGCTATCATTGAACTATGGCGAAGAAGGTAAAGAAGCTGAAGTCACTGAAAACCTTTCTTTGGCTGTGAGGGATGGATGGATGTGTGTAGCTGCAGGTAAAATGCAAACATCCTAGAGTCTCTGCAACTATTAGCAGGAGTGGAAAAAGGCAGAGTTATCCTGGTATGAACAGTCATTTGCAGCAAAATTTGGCCTGCTGTCTGAAGTAAATTGTGATCCCAAAATTATTCATTAATGTTCACTGTTATCTTTACTATGCCTACTGTGCTTAGACAAAACTTCGATTAAGGTCTGGTATGATGCTGCCAGCACAACCCCAGTGTTGTCAGGGGCAGTTGAATTCCCCTTATGTCCCTGTTATTACACAGAGCTTGCTTGGCACAATCCGCTTGATAAAACACGAGTTGCCTGTTGCATCTTTCAACCTTCACTCTTATCCTTTCTTTTCAGGTGCGTACAAACTGAAGATGAACAGATACTGAAGTCCATGAAATCTTGTATTAATGAAACACTCACTACAGTTGCTCAGTATTTTGGCCAGTTGATAGAGCTGATTTTAACACAGGAAGCACAGGTTAGTCCTTAGTTTAAAAATAATCTTCCCAAATAATTGATTCTTGAGGGAGAGCATCCATCAAGAGAAGAATTACAATTACAGCTCCCAATTTTCAGCTAATTTATGATCAATGAGTCAAATAACTTGCAAAGAGATTTAGGTGTTCGTGTTCTCAAATAATTTCATGTCTCGAACTGTCCCAGTGTGGGACCACGAGTGTACCTGGGACTGGAGGACAGAAATGACTCTTACCCTTTTCCAGGAGTGAGAATGAGGGTATTGCACACTGATTGGAGGTTTAAAGAGAAATTCTATTTATAAGAGCATATATCACAGTATTACCAAGGTTGGAAGAGACCTCATAGATCATCAAGTCCAAGCCGTTACCACAGAGCTCAAGGCTAGACCATGGCACCAAGTGCCACATCCAATCCTGCCTTGAACAGCTCCAGGGACGGCGACTCCACCACCTCCCTGGGCAGCCCATTCCAGTGGCCAATGACTCTCTCAGTGAAGAACTTTCTCCTCACCTCGAGCCTAAACTTCCCCTGGCGCAGCCTGAGGCTGTGTCCTCTCGTTCTGGCGCTGGCCACCTGAGAGAAGAGAGCAACCTCCCCCTGGCCACAACCACCCCTCAGGTAGTTGTAGACAGCAATAAGGTCTCCCCTGAGCCTCCTCTTCTCCAGGCTAAACAATCCCAGCTCCCTCAGCCTCTCCTCGTAGGGCTGTGCTCGAGGCCTCTCACCAGCCTCGTCGCCCTTCTCTGGACACGCTCAAGCATCTCAATGTCCCTTCTAAACTGGGGGGCTCAGAACTGAACACAGTACTCAAGGTGTGGTCTAACCAGTGCAGAGTACAGGGGCAGAATGACCTCCCTGCTCCTGCTGACCACACCATTCCTGATGCAGGCCAGGATGCCATTGGCTCTCTTGGCCACCTGGGCACACTGCTGGCTCATGTTCAGGCAGGTATCAATCAGCACCCCCAGATCTCTCTCTGTCTGGCTGCTCTCCAGCCACTCCAACCCTAGCCTGTATCTCTGTATGGGGTTGTTGTGGCCAAAGTGCAGCACCCAGCACTTGGACTTATTGAAAGTATATATACAAAAGGCAATCAAGTAGAATAAATATAAAACCCACTAGGCCCAAACTGGCCCACCCCTTCCACCCCTCAGTCGGCCTGAGAGTAGGCTGAAACTGGCCTCCCCACATGGGGCCTACAAGGCCTCAGTGGCCACAGTGATGCAGCTCAAGTCCCTGCCAGCCATCTCCCCCATGAACCGTGAGATAAGAACACGTGCTGTACTGGGAGAGTAGAAGTGGAAGCAAGAAAGGCAGGGAAGAGAAAGGGGAGAGAGCAGTCAGGCACTGTATTTTAAGCTGGGATACTGGAAGGTGGAATATAATAACAATATTACAATATCCTGGGATGGGCCTCTGTCCCTATGGTTTTGTTAAGGGAGACCTAGGATCCTTCAAACTACCACACAAACAAACTGATGTTGTGGCTCACTGTTCACTGTTATATAGGGTTCTTTTCTGATATGTCTCCTTCATTGAAAGACATCTAATTTATGAACAGTGTCTTGCTAAAAAAACCTTTGGGCATGTTCTTTGGTTTTTTTTTTTTCCCTTTCATACAGACGTTGCTTTTCTTTAGAAAGCTTGAAAAAAGTTCCTCCTGCAGTATTCCTTTTAAAAAAGGTGGAAGTCTCCTATTGCCTTGTGATACACCTTCTGCACTGAGACACAATTAGTTGCCTTCTGAAAGGCCAAACCCAATAGCAATGTACTAAATAGCTCAAGAGTTCTTTATTGTGTGTTCTCACACACATACCTATTCTTTTACTCACTGACATTTATATATAAGTATGAATAATTCTTGGTCATGTCTGTTCACATGCAATGCCAAATGTGTCACAATGTTCTGATTCTTGCTTGTGGCTTTTTATCTTTCTCTGAGAGAGAAGCAAGTTGATGTGAATTAGGTGAACCAGACTTTTTTCACAGTCTTCTCTTTTTAAATCTAACACAGATGTTTTTCATTGAAGATAAGTGATGTTTATTTTCTCCTTGTCACATAGAACCTGCTGAGACAGATTGAGTTGTCGGACAGTATGCACATCACTGAGCTGGCTATTAGTAGTTTATTCAGCCTTACCCAGGAAGGTGCTCATCTCTGCCGTATTATAGCAAAGGTAAGGGGATTCTATTCTATTCTATTCTATTCTATTCTATTCTATTCTATTCTATTCTAT
>WAAF01018538.1:183108-203777 GCA_013400475.1 Tricholaema leucomelas | reverse complement strand
CTATTCTATTCTATGCTATTCTATTCTATGCTATTCTATTCTATGCTATTCTATTCTATGCTATTCTATTCTATGCTATTCTATTCTATTCTATTCTATTCTATATAAGGATTCATCTAAAAGAAGCAAGTTACATAAATGGGTTATTTTACTTAGTAGTAGTTGTGAGCTTTGAAATGTTCAGTACAGGATGAAATTCTGTATCTCAGAACACAACCTTGGTTGAAAACCACCAAAATCTGCTCTGAGAAACTTGTTTCCTATTTTGTAAGCCTTACTTTGCAGAGCTTATCACAATTATCCTGTTTAAAAAAAAAAAAAAAAAAAAAGCCTGTAAAGCTCCAAATCTTTAATTTCATAAAGCTCCAATGTCTGTGTAAACAGCTACAGTAGGATGATCATCTCCAACAGTCTTCTGGGCATTGATTCTACTACAGCTCTACTTGAATCCTGAAGTATACAACTTTCTTTATCATCTGGGCTTAAGTGTCTCTCTTGACCATACTTTTTAACTACCAAGCATGTAAGTGCAGAGGAACTTTACTTGGCCATGCATGTAGCTGGCTATGTAAAGAAATAGCAAGATCTCTTCAGATGTCTGTAAACAGGAGGTTAGAGTTATTACTCTAGAGGTAAATTTTAGAAATACTTGGCATCCATGATGTTCCTTTTACAGAGGACCATCATTACAGTTACTTTTGACAATGTGTTCTTGTTTTCTAAGTAGTTGATGCTAGCTTTTGGTATAAGTGACTCATCCTGCCAAGATCAGTGATACTGGCAAACCCTGAAGAGTTTGCACCTTTAAGGAGACTCGGAGCTTGAAAAAGCAAGAATGGCAGGGCATTATGTGAGGTCAAGGATAGGATAATCACAACCACAGTGTGTGCAGAAATAAGAAAACCTCCTTTCTCAAGCTTCTGCTTGTGGAGAGACATGCCAGTCATTTGTCCTGCTCAGAGATGAGGTCAAACAGCAACGTTTAATTAAGTTTCCTCCTGATCCATCTTGAGGTGGATGTTTGCACCACAAAAGGTGTACTGCTCTCTTCTGAAGGCTGTGAATGTAGTACACTTAGAAACATGCAGTGGATCCTGGCAACATCCTGAGAGGTTTAATTCTTTCTAAATTGGTATTTGAGCTCCACTCAGTGGTATCCAAAAACAATGTTAAAATGTTGAGTATTGAGGAAGCACTGAACTAGCGACTTGAGGAAAACTAGTCTTATGCTTTTGGTCATTGTGTGAATTCTGTAACCATTTAACTTAGAAAAAGTGAAGTCTGATTTTCTATAAATCACTAAATTTATTGCTACAACCACTCCTACAAGTGAGGAAATGCATCCCTTATGCAGACAGCCATAAATAGCATTTGATTACCAGATTACAGTGGGGATTGCATCACCTGTCCTGTGTCTGTTTCCTCTGTGTGCTGTGAAATACGTCTATCCCAACTCACCCTCATTCTTCACCCTCTGTATTGCCTGTTATCTGTATCGAGTGAGCAGAGCAGGGGAATCATAACAGCCCAAGTTTTTGAGTTCAGTCATTTGAGTAGTTAACTATGAATGAGAGAGCAGAGAATGATTTGAAAACAGATTCAAGTTATACCAAGATTGCAAAACCTCCCACAGATGCAGAAGGTCCCTTGAGAGTTGTGATGTTACCTTTGGTAAAAATTAACCAGAGAAGTAGAACATTTACAGTGAAAGCAAAACTCAGCAAATTTATTCCTGTAAGCTGGAAGTTTTACTCTCAGTTACAATGTGCAATACTGTGGAACACTGGTATCAGTTTTTTTCCTGTTGCAAGCTATAAATTACACCTCTAAAGCACACCAGAATCTTGAGTATGTCAATAAAGAACCACAGTCCCATCGAAAAGTTACAACTTACAGGCACTGGTTTCTCATTGCACATATAGGTAAGACCAGTACTCTCTCTCCTCTTCTGTATCCTCCTCTAATAGCTTACCAAACTTTGAAACGGCTTTGAAATGCTAACTCCCTATGCTGAAGTGTCACCTATAATTTTATTCCACCTGGAGGCATTCTTCAACTTTTTATTTTAGCTTGTAACTTCATAATCTGCTGCGAAAGAGTCATGTTGCTGACTCATCCTGGCAGCCAGCTAGTAGTTCTTGCCAGCTGTCAGAGGTATAAAGTTGAAGATCTGTAACACCAATGAGTAGTAGCAAGGGATACAAATAGGAAGAAAGCATTAAAAATAATAAAAAATCTGAGCTAATAGAAGAGCCGACACTGAGCTGTGATTTTGAACCAGAATATGTAACGTTCATCTACAAGCAACTGGTGACAGCATAATGGAAACCACCAGTTAGGTAATTTTAAAAGGAAGAGCCAAATGAGGTATTTGTTGCAGCTAACAGGGAATGATTTAGGTTTCTGCTTGCAGATAGGTTTCCTACCTTTGGAGCCACATGTTACAAAAGTACTCTTCTATCAGGTATTATGGTGCATACTTACCCATCAAACATGACTGATCTGCTGTATCATTGTTTAGAGTTACACTGCAGTGGTGTATTCCCAAAAAGTATTTTTTGTTACACTCTACCTGTTAGATTTTGATCCTGAGATATTTCATATTGAAAATTCATATTAGTTTTGGTTGTTAAAACTTGACCTTTATCTTCCAATGGAATGAAGAGGTGCTGAAACCAGGAGTTGAGCAGACTTGAGCAACTGTTGAAAGTTAACATTATGTGAAGTAGACTGGTTCTAAGTTGATTTGGTTTTGTAACCACCAGAAGGATGACCGAAAATCAGTTTGAGTCTCAATACTTAGACACATTGGGGGCTTTTGGAAAAGTGCAGGTGAATCCCCAATACAAGCAAAGCTCTGTAATGTTATGTTTCTTTGTCTGAATGGTTCTGTTTATCCATCTGATCAATTTATGCATACCCCTGTCACATGGAGTAGTTCTGTCATCAGTGCAGAAGATTTGGTGGACAAATCTTGAAGAAAGTAAATAGATTGTGAGGAATGCTGAGATCCCAGTAAGGAGAGTGTTTTTGACAAGCTGCAGAATCAGGCTTAGTATTTCCTACTGCCATGGGTTGAATTGAATCTGCTGCTGATATTCAATACCAGGCTGCTGTCATGCTAGATTCAAAATCAAAGTGCTGGCTGGAGCACAGTATCATGGGGCTCGAAGTTCACATTGTAACATGAGAGGCTTCTTGGTCTGGTTGCTTCTTCTAGTTTCTGGTTTTTGTTTTTTTTTTGGGGTGTTGGTCTTTTCTTCTGAGTGGGCTGTGGGTGGAGGGAGTTTGCTGATTGATGCAAGTGCACTTTGTTGCACTTTTCTGCAAACAGGCTAAAGCAATTATGCATTGGATTATATAATTTCCAGTAAAACTCTATCTTAACCCTAAGTTGGGTTTGTTGGTGTTACTTCCCCTCCGATCTGTATAGGGGGAGAGAGGCTTGTGACAGTGGGCTGTGTTAACCCAAGAGACCTACTGTTTCCATATTTCACCTACAACTTTCTAGGTTCATTACTTGTGATCAGTATTTTACTGCTTGGTAATGCCACACAGGACATAAAATAAAGTCTACAGGTCCTGACAAACACAGTGATGTATCACTTCTTGTCCATCACAGGCAAATAGGAGGGCACCCATTTGTCATACAGAAAGTTTGAAGCAAACATGCCAATAGCACTTGAGCTTTGCTAGCGTTGTCCATAAATTTCCACTTACTGTGACTAATGCAGAGGCTCAGATCATCTTTGATTCCATCTGACCTGTGGAGACTTACAAACTGATGATAAAATAAATAAAATCCCCAGATAGCTTAGGTTTGGAGACAACACTGGAATGTATTTTTCCTGTACTTTTTTCACCTTACACTTGAGTTACTGCTTGGCTGAAATATATCCTTTTGTGGAGGGAAAAATGACTGAAACTTTTTTGTTAGAGTATTTCCTCTTTTCTATTGAAAAGGCTCAGAAACATGTCTCTGCAGCAAGCTATATATAGCAGTACTAGATACAGAACAACTCCTATAGATACATGTTCACTTCCTACAATACCAGAAATAACAGCTTTTTTTTTTACTTTTTGAAAACTTCTTTTTACTGATCTCATACAAATTACATGGACATGTGCAGAGGCATAACAAAAGAACTTCTCTTTTGAAAATATATTGAGGTGCTTATTTTGTTTAATTCTAATTTTCTTATAAATTAGTGTATATATTTTTGTCAGACTGAAGTTGTACCTTTTCTTGCTCTATCAGTCTCTACTCTATTCCACCAGAACTAGTACAAAAAATGTAGAATTCGGAAAAGGAGTCAAGTCTGAATTGTAGTTCATGTCAGTAGTCTGAATTGTAGTTTGTGTAGCCTTATATCTGCACAACCTCTTGAGTTTTCAAATAACACAAATGGTCGAGGAGAAAAAGATCACTTCTGTGAATCTGAAAAAAAATTTTTATACAGGAGCTACTGAAAAGGGCTTTTTAAAAAGTGTATATTCCAGTTGGTCCATGAGTCCAATTATCTGTAATTCTCTGATGTAATCTGAAAGCTTTAGTCAGGTCTTTCATCCGACATTAATGTTTTCAGTGCTTTACTCTTCATTATAGGTCTGCTCTTACGTAATGTACGGCATCAATATTCTATCTGATGGCATAAGATTTTGAAATGGACAATCTAAAAACCCCAAGTGTGTGTATTGTCCATATCCATGTCTTTCAATTTACATGTGACTATCCAAATGTCTTTACAAGCTGTTAGAAGAAATTAAAGCTACTTACTGTAAGGATGTATGTATACTCAATCCTTTGTCATTATTGCCATACATATAAAAATGCAGGAATGCAAATTTATTAGAGAATGATGATATTGTATCTGTACAGAACTTGACACTTCCACCTTATTTTGCAGTAGCTCTTCAATCATGTAATCTTTCATATTTTAGCATTAAGTAAATATTGTATGGGGCTCAGAAATGTAGAGAAATGGGAAATACATGCCAGCAAAAATCTGTTTTAAACTAACAGCATAAGTTGAACTATCACTTAAATGTCACTCCAATTGCTGCCTATTGATAATTCTTTGTAATTTTCACGTGAATGTCAAGTTTAATTTAAACTGTGCTTGTAATTGCTAAAAGTCAATCCCTTAAGCACACCTCCCACAGAGGCTATATTACTTTTTCATCGCTTAGTGTATAAGTGTTAATCAACTTGAGTTCTCTGTGTGAGCTTAACATCCTCTTTGTTGGTGTTGTGGTGATAGCTAATTTGGATAAATTGCTAAAGGAATCTACTTCCCAACCCAATTTCAGTTAAATATTAGGGAAACATTCAGTTCTGTTTTTCCTGATTTCTTTTCTTTGCTTTTCCCCTGCAGGAAGGAGGTGTGGTTGCTCTCTTTAAGATCTGTCGCCAGGATTGTTTCAGGTGCCTTTATCCCCAGACACTGAGAACATTGGCATCTATTTGCTGCGTAGAAGAAGGCATGCACCAACTGGAAAAGGTAGGCACTTGAATGTTCTTTACTGACTGCATTGTAAACCAGAGAAGTCCTGTTTTTTAATCTCTTCTAACAGTGGATAACTTGATGGTGTTACTATTGTGCTCCATACTACACTTGCTTTTTGTGTGCTGAATACATCTTCAGTCTTCCCAAAATTCATCCCACCAAACCCATTATCCTATTCAGTTGCTTGCAAAAATAAGCTAAGTGGAGATAATTTTCATAAAACAAGTAAATACGTTGGTGACTACGTCAAAGTGACAGGCAAATTTTAATTCCCAGACCTTCTCAAGTGTTCTACAATATTTCAAATAACCCTTAAGACAGAAAGCTTTTTGCCTCTAAGTCCTCTCCTGACACTCAGGTAGGGTACCTGTTTGTGATATTGCAGCAACATGTGAGAGTTGTAATTGCACAGGAAGAGCTGGGACACTAGAGCAGCTAGCCAGTAGGAAAATGTGAATGCTAGTCAGCAGCGGGTCTCAGGAAAGCCAATTTTAACTGGGATCACAAACATCTAAACACTATCCAGATGAAATGATAGCAACTACTTAGGCTCCATTCCTTTCTCACTTTCACTACATACTCCTGTGTTTTGGAAAATGAACACTTCTGGTCACTAAATCATGATCTCATCCTTTGTGTTTCATAAAACAGTCATCTTCCACAGCTGAATAATGGCCTCTTCAAGTTAATGATAAATGATTTCACTGCCACTTTACATTGACGTGTCTTGTAATTTACTGCCCAGAATTCAAGCAAACTGACAGAACATCTGCAGCAGAAAGCAAGTATCTGAGCTTACAGTAAATGAAGATTACTTAGTTTTTTTTTTTTTAACATAATGCTGGTTCATACTGACACCGAATCAGTCTAAAAGGATCTGTCATTATGTCCACTGTAGTAGTGGAATTAATAGAGTTAGAAATAGAAAGGATTGATTTGGTTCACCTGGTCCTGTCCCTGGCACCGTCAACGTGCATTTCACGTGGCCCATATCAAACCTGGCTAAACAGGAGTCCTAGAAAAAGTGATAACTCTCAGGCTCGTATGCCTTTGGTCTACTTTAATGTTGGTCACAAGTGAAATTGCTTAGGGTAAACTTCGTCACAATTAGAACTGGAACAGTGCATCAGTACCACTGCTTTCAGTAGTTAATTTTTCTTCTATATCTTGGCAAAACTGAAGTCTGCAATACAAGGGGCTGCACATTAATCTTACTAACCTGATTGATCAGACACGAAGTTATAACTGGAGTATTTGATTATCACTTCATCAGCTTCTTTTTCTCAAATTGTGTTGCTCAGGATCTGTATGTTACTTGTGTACAGTACATGTCCATGTTTCTGGTGAAGGAGAGTGGAATATCTGGTATGGCAAAAGAAAAAGACATTTTCTCCACAAGGAAGTTAGTGTCCCTCCAAGTGCTAATAGAGGTTAAACAACATAGGCTAGTAAATGCTATGTCACCTATAACTAATGTGTCAGCTGTTAACAGCCAGGGTTTGTCAATACATAGAGATGAATGACAGGAAGTTTTACTACTCCTTGTACTCTTTTCACCTTTCTTGTACACCTGTGTAGAAACAAGAAGATATTCTGGCAGCAGAGAATCAATGGGAAGCACATGGCTCAGATGTCCAGTGTTTTGTTGTGAACAGTGCTCTGGTTTTTTTTCGTACTGTACACTTTAAATGGCAATGATTTTTCTTTAAAAATGTGAAGTATTGTTGCAAAGAACAAAAGAGAGGGTTAACAATATTAACATTCTTATCATTACAGAAGTTGCCACAGCACATATCTGGCAGAAAGGGAGGCTTCTATTACTCAACTGAGTACCTGGGTGGTGATGAAGCGTTTAATTTGCTCTAATGTGAATATCATTATGCCACCTAGTGCATTAAAACATCAGTGCAATTTGAATTTGATTTTAAATGACAGAAACTTCATTTGAAAAAACAAAATTTGGCCTCCAAACAATTCAGACATACAAAATGAAACCCCCCCCGCCCCCACCCCCTGCCTCCATTTTTCAATTAGATTTCACAAGCATTAAAGTGTTTAAAAGATGACTTTAAAGAAAGCAGCAAGAGCTATCATTTCTAATGGAACATTTGTCTGAAAGGTGAACTAAAAGGGGTGGTATGCTTTCTGCAGTAATTGCAGTGCTTAATTACTAAAAACATTAGGAATATTGTTTATTTATTCAGTGTTCTTTGATCTTGCTAATTCAGTAGCAACACAAGAAGGTGACACAAACCACGACAATGATTATTTAGAAAGTAAGCAAGGAAGCCAGCAGTTCACAGGAGACAATCCAAGTAGAGAGTATTTCAATATTTGCTTGGGGTTTAAGATACTTGAATGATATTTTTTTTTTAATAATTAGAGCACATTTAGTATGACTGATATTATACTGGGTATAAAACATTTCTCTTGAGTGAGTTTTTGATTTGCAGTGTGGAAATACTGTCTCCTTGTACTAATACAGGAAAGTTTCAATTGCCTTGTTTCTACAGATGTGAAAATTGTCTATTTTAAGCAAAAGTGTTTCCCTCAATTATATATTAAAAACAAACAAAACCCAAACAAACCAACATTAAAGGCAAAAGAAAAAGAAAGGCGGGGGGGGGGGGGAGAGTGTCTTTAGATATATATCTGCACTACCCTCTTATCATCACACAGATTCATAGAATGATTTGAATTGGAAGGGACCAACCATCTACTTTCATCCATGCAACGTTGTAATGGGAGACTGATTCTCAACACAGACATCTGTTAAGGGTTCTAGAGCAAAGAATATCTGAACCTTCATCAATGTGCTTTGGAAACTTAATTCACAAATGGGAAGGACTGTTGAAGGCACAAAGTTCAGAGAGATTAATGTGTGTATATCAGGAAACTTAAGATAAAAAAGGAGATCTTGATTATCTGTTAATGTACATCCTGCAGATTACATTAGAAATAAGTGTACTTCAAATACCTTTTTTGGTCAGGACACATAAAATCTAACAGATATTGTCTTCAACAGGAAGCAGACTTGCCTAGAAAAAGGGTTTATATTTGAATACAGTCATACAGCTTTAGCGCATTGTTTGCCTTAAAGCAGTTCTTCAGCATTTTCTTCTCCTGAGGCTGCAGTCCTTGTTTTGCAGATCTCCCTGAACAGTGTCTCCTACACACATGCTGACATGCTGCCTCATTAAACTTGAAAGACTGTGTCAGTTTCTCTGCTTCAGGTCTGTCCATACAGTGCTTGTTGCTGACTGATACTAGAAGGCATAGTTTTCCAATTTTTGCCCTACAGTGAGGCTCAGTTATGTATTTTTCCCTGAGGCAAACTTATTGCTCCAATAGAAGAACTGCAGAGTTAGTTCAGAAATACAGCAAACAGATCGTGCAATGTACTGCAAGTTCACAACAATATGAAACATTATTCCATTAAGATCAGCTGGTCTCAACTACCACAAAACCATAATATTTTATACAAATGATCATTCAAGCAGCTGCCTAAATATTAACACCGTGCAGTGTATGTTTATTTACACTAGTTAAAGTACTCCAGAAAGCAAGACACCTGGAATCAACTCATTAAGAAAAGATATTCCAGGGAGACTGGTGATAACATTTGTTACTTTCATTAGTAAAGCCTTCTTTTTAACAAATGACACCACTTTTGTCACTGTGCTTTAAGCAAAATTGCCTAGGTATAGATTGTAAGTGCTCTGAATCCTTCATTTAAAGCACATTATATCAAATGACAAACCTCAAGAAAAATAATCTAGAGAGGGGGAAGTGAATACTAAGTATACCATTGTTGTGGTTGGGAACCTATTCATTTCATGGAGACTTCTTAACCATGAGTTATGTAAAATCAATTGTTCACTGTGAACTCTCATCAATTTTCAAGCAATAAGATCATATACATAATTTCTACTCAATTGGGAGTGTAGTGTGATGATATGTACTTGTATGTATATGAAGAGCAAGTGTTTAGAACTTTCAGTTTTAAACAATAACCTCAGGCAAAATCAGGCAGTAGCTGTTTCAGGTGATATATCTGTTTTACCTTGAATCTCAGCTGCTAAAACCACGACTATTCATGTAGCTGTAGGATAAGACAGACAGCTATGGAGAGGGTTTTGATTATGAGAGCTTGGATGACCTGGTATGAGGCTACGTTCACTGTTTGTAAAAGCTGAACTTAAAGTTAGGTCGTGGCTCATGGATTTCATTGTCATAGCCTGTGAATGTTCCACAACCATGAAAGTTATAATTGTACAGTACCTTGTATATGATTGAAAATTGTAACTTACAAGAAATCAGGACATGTATTAACAGCAAAATGCAGGACTTCATTAGAAGGTGGTAAGTAACTAAGAGGCCCTTCTCTTGTCTCTTTCCTGAAAAAAACAAGTACAACCTTTTCTGAGCTTTTCATGGGTCACATTGACAAACACATTCTCAACACTCTTTTATGAAGAAGAATATCATTCTTATTTGTCTCCCAAAAGTAGTGCTTGTTACACGAAAAACATGTGGAGCTTCATGGTTGGAAGCTCCTGTAACAGCATGACACATAAACGCTCGAGAGTAAAGCTACTAAGGAACACCAGCACAACCAGGCAGATTTGGCTGCCAAGCTGTTTCAAAGAGATGCAAGCTGTAGCTTGGATTTAGACTGGGAACACTGAGGTGAACTGTTCTTAGCCAGCCTGGTGGGCACACGATTCCTTGGGACATCAAGGTAGAGATGCTATCTACCAATGGGCACAGGGTACAGCAATTGACATATCTATGGATGCTATAATGCAAGTTACACATGACTGTGATATTTGTGCTGCCATTAAACAAGCCAAGCATCTTGTGGTATGGTGAGTGATGGGCAAAGTACAAATATGGTGAAGCGTGGTAGATTGATTACATCACTCTACCCTGTTCTCAGACTGGAAAGCAATATGTGCTGCCTATGGTAGAAGCAAGCACCAGATGGTTGGAAACCTATCCAGTTTCCCATGCTACTGCATGTAACACCATTCTCAGCTTGGAAGGACAAATCATGTGACAACATGACACTCCAGAGTGAATGGAATTGGATAATGGCACTCATTTTAAGAATAGCCTCATAAAAACTTGGGCCAAAGAGCACAGCATTGAGTGGATATATCACATCCCCTCTTATGCACCTGCCTCAGGCAAAATTGAACATTAAAATGATTTGCTGAAAATAACTTAAAAAGCAATGAGGGGAGGAGAGGAACCTTACAGAACTGGGAGAAACATCTAGCCCAAGCTACATGGGTAGTGAACAGTAGAGGTTCTGCCAACAGAGCAGGTCCAGCTCATTCAGATTCATTATGAAAAGTAGAAGGTGTCAGGGTTCCTGTAATTTGTGAAAAGAATTTGTTGGGTTTGGAAAAGATTGGAAACTTCTTCTGTGTGCTTAAGACCACAGCATTGGTTTGTGTGCTAAAAACAGATGAGATGATTTAAATGGAAAGAGTTCAAACTATGTGTTCCTTTTATAACCTTTTTGGCTGGAGAGTCAACTCCTGATTTGCATAATGCACTTTTTCCCACCCAAGAACATTGTTTTGGCTCATTTTTCATGGCCATTTGTAGTCAGGGTTTCAAGTCAGTTATGAAATGACGAACTGTAAGCGAGAATGGATGATCAAGAGATTTCAGTAGTTTTGAATTTTGAGAGAGTAGGATAACCTTTTATAGACTAATTCAAGTGACTTTTGACACGCAGTGCAGAGCACATTGAAACTTGATGCCATTGACAGCTGGAATTGGGAACTATCTTACCATAGTCAGTGGGTAATTGTGTAGGTCAGAGGAGAATGAAGAGCTACAATGAGACAGAAAAAGCAAGCCAACCTTAAGGAACAGTGTGGGAAGCAACTATTTCCAAAAGCTTTTCACATAGTCTTTTTGGTAACCAGGGAAATGTATTTCAGTAGCTGTTTGTGGTACAATTAGATAATGTAAAGTTTTAGGCTTGCAGGTCTTTAATTTACTGGGTACTTCTTCTCAGTAAAGCTGTTTAATTAATTTGCAGTGAAAAATGTGCTGGGTTTGGCAAATTACATTTCTGTCAAAACCTCTGCAAGATTCATTAAATCATATCTGCGTGCAGGAGCTGCCCTTCCTCAGCTGCTGGCTTCATGTATATTAGGCTGTGTCTCAAGGTTCACCTCCTGATTACAGCTATGTATACATAAGTAATAAATGTAGCTTCTTTCAGCACAATCTCAGGCAAGTACAGCAAGACTTCTTAGGTCGTTGCAGAATCTGACCAATCTTCTGATGTGACAGGCTGTGGTTCTAGGGCAAAATGTTTTGGAATTCATGGCAGGATCATGTTCCTGGAAATGAGCATGAAAAACGATTTGGAAAAACAAACACCATAAGAAAGGGCAAACATGCCCTTCCCACCCCACTCTTTGTTATACATAAAGAAAAGAAAAAGGGTTTCTTAAATGAACTTAAGAGACATGGAGAATAAAGACAGACATGTTAGTTCAGGATTATGGTACTCTGCCAGATCTCTGTAGGAAAGAAGTATCACAAAATGCTTTAGCTGAGGTCACTGCCATTATTCCAATTCTGGTAAAATGACTAAATTATAGTGGTTGTGTTGTAGCCCTGATGGTATCAGTTGCTCTAACAAAACACATTACCTCTCCTTACAAACCACGCTTCACTTTAATCATATTATAGGTTTTAGAAGAGAGAGAAAGAAGCCAGTAAGCACAGCATGAAAGATAAACATTTGATAACATCAGTAAGTAGGAAAGTGTGAGACTTAGCTAAGGAGTTGGCAAAGAGCACACAGGTTCTGTTGTTTATCAGCAGATCCTCATTTAGATGTCAGGTCTGGCACAGACTCTACAAATGTATACATGTGCAATTAGCCTTAAGAATGTGAGTAATTTCATGGAAAACCAAGAACACCACTGCCTGTTAAAAATGTCAACAAATATGTACATCTGATGGTTTGCTCGTGATTGAAGTTTCAGACTCAGGCAAATTTGACAGATTAAATATTAATTCAGTGATCCCTGAACACATAGTGCTGTGGAACAGAGTAAAACTTATGGAGCCAGATAAGATAGGTACAAGACCTTGCTGCTTAACCTTTCCTGTCCTTCCAATCGAGCTGCTGCAGGCACTCTGTGAATTGATATCAAGTTATAGATTTCTGCAACAGATGTGTGAGCTGCATTCTAACCCAACAATGGACACTGTAATTCTTCTTGCATTTAGTGGGAGTACTTTCATGATATCCTACAGATTTGGACCTTACTTCCCTTTGTCCTGTGCTTCAAGTGGCATACTGCTTAAGCATGGATCTGTGATAACATATTCACATATAAAAAAATCATAGCAGCCCTGTTTTATTTGGGTTTTGTTATGTTTCAGTAAAACTTGGTCAGGAGAAGGCATAGCAGAAGCATTCAGGTATTACCACTTCAGATTTGCTGAGGGTAAGTCTTGCCACTGCTCTACTGCATTTTTCTTTTTCAAGAGTCCAGAAGAGTGCTCATGCAGAGTGAGAACTGACAGAATTGAATGTGCTTGGGCAATTGGCTCCTCTATACGATGCAGTCATATAGAAGGAAACAAACTCTCTTCTCATCTGTCCCTCAGTTTTCTCTTATACACCTCTATCTTTGTACCTCAGGGGCAGAAGAGAATCCTCAGATTTTCCTTCTTGTTTTTAAAAATACAAGTTCCATTGAAATAATACATCTTGAAAGCTGTGAAGTCTTCAGACTATGCCAGTTTAGTGAGGTGCACTCTTCAACGTGCAAGATCAAATTGGAGCAGTGCCTGCAGATTGCCATCCTTCCAACTTCAACTTCATTTTGAAAATTTGAGCTGGTGCCAAGTTACCACTCTGCACTTGTTTGGCTCCTATATAATTTACACATGGTTTTTGCAGTCAGTAATGTTAGTATTTTATGCTATCTATTGATTTTATATTTCACTAAGTATTTTATTTAAAGCACTCCAAATAGCTCTAGATTTATGTTTCAAAAGTTAGGCTGTTAAGAGAATTTTATAAATGAAAAATAATTTGGAAATCACCAGATGATGATTTTTCTGTAATGATTTAAAATATTGCCTGAGGCAGTGACAATAATCAGGGGAGCAAATGATCCACGAATGACTTCTGAAGGAACAGAAGCCAACACATCAAATGACAGGTGGGTTTTCCCTATCTAATAATAATAATAATAATCTATCAAGCAAATTTAATTTTAAGATGAAAGAAGAAGCTTACTCAGCTCCTAAACTGAAGGCAGAGATTAATGACAATTAATTGAAGCATTTAAAAAGAGTGCAGAGGGAGAGCTATTTTGGACCTCAAATATTCCTTCTGTCCCTTGATAGAGGCAGGAAAGAAGCTGGAAAGACATGGCCTTACAAAAAGACCCATCAGACAAGTAGCTTTCATAATTCTTCTCACTCAGGGGGAACTGTGGCATTGCATATCTGCATTTATATCCTCATGTAAACACACCTACTGAATGTACTTATGTCACATGCATTAAATAGTGCAGTTGTAGCCCCAAGAAGTGTGAGGAGAGATAGGGGTGAAAATACTTATTAAGCCAGGCACATCACAATCTCTGCTGAAATTAGATGTGCCAGTCTAACTGACCCATCCTGCTGCAGACTTCATGACTCAGTATGGTTGATGATTTTTATGACTCATTAGAAAAGTCTGGAGAGTTTACTACTCAGTCTCCATTTCTTGTTTGCTTAACCTTTGGGCTTGCCTAAACTCCCATGGATTTCAGAGACCTCTGCAGAAAGAAAAGCATGCCTACAGAGATTTGGTTACCCAGCAGGGATTTACACTTCTTTGGAGCCTGGGAATTCAGTAACAGCATTATTTCCTGTTCTGAGGCTTCTATCAATTTATTTTCCTGTCTGAATTAATGCTGATTCTTGGAATTTTCTGGTGTGCCATATGGCTTCCTGTATTTCTGTTCTTGTTTCTGTAACACTGATTTTGAAAATATTTTACATAAATTTAATTTGGAGGGACTGAATTCTCACCGATGCAGATTACTAAAAAAGCAAAAGAAGAAAATGTTTTCTTCATTTGTCTCACTGCATCTGTAGGATTCCTCACAAATATAAAACGATGCTTACAGAAGTACTGAATGACCACTGGAGTGTGCCATTTGGAAGCAGAAAGCTCTCTATGTTTCATCTATTGAGTTTTAAACTCATCCATCAATGACCTGATCTAAATCTTTCTTGGAGATAACATGATGGAGCCTGCTAGACAAAGTGACTGACTTAGTTTGATCTGTAATGAATGTTGGTCATTTATTGGGTTGAGAATCAGAACCTGAGCGCACTTCACAAAACTGTTTCTCATCACAAAAGCATCCATTTTTGGAGTTAGCTTCTCAGTTTGATGACTTCCCTTTTTAGTAGTAGTAGTTCAAACTAGCAAATTATGTAAACCTTATCTTATGCTCAGCTGAGACCGTGGCCCTTTTCCAGAACCACTTTCGTAATTCTTGTACTTCCATGAGTGTTACTAAGCTCTGTTGGGTTCAACATGGGTTTAACAAGTCTCTTGCACCACAGCACTTATTAATGTTCACCCTTATGCAGTGAGGCTGTAAGAGTCCTGCTGTGCCACAGGGTTCAGTGCAGGTGTAAGCTGAGAATCTTTTCTAGCTGTTGGTTCCAAGCAAGCTTTGCAAACCAGGTCATAGCAGTGTTCCCAAAATACACAAGCTCTAGGCACTGTTACTGAGAGGGAAATCCATCAGTTTGTATTTTACAAAAATCTTATTTTATACAGATACAGTCTTTATTTTCCATATTTACCAAAATTATGCCCCAAAGCTCTTTTCTCTTTCCTTCTCTTCAGTACCCACCACTGCAACGTACTGAGAAACTGCTTCACAAAATGGAAGAAGTAGATACAGGAAACGTCTTTTCTTATGGTGGTAGCGTCAAAGTTCTATTACTGGGCAGTATTAAACTTTCAGTAGATTTGCTTGTTTTTAATTAGTAATTAAAAGTTTAATTTTCTCACTCACATAACATTGTATAAGCACAAAAATATTGTAGGGTTTTCCAGTCAGTATTGGTATATCCCAACTGTTGTGCAAGGGCAAATGCTAGCTCTTAACTGGAGCTGAGTTTTTTCCTAGTTGTAAAAAAAGAAACAGGAAATCAAACCTAGTGTAAGTTAATTGGACTAATCATCTGAAACTCAGTGCCATTTCCTTGTGATGTCCATTTAAAGCTGGTTCTGGAAGTATTGCATAACTCAGGTAAAGTATCCTCTGCGTGCTCCTAATAAAAACAAGGGAAATTAATGGCATACAGTTTTTACTTTACCTTCTGTTTATAATGACCTAACAGCTGCCTTGTGGCTTAGCTGAAGCTCACCCATGGCATGTATAAGTCTCTGTGTATTTCCTCAAAAAGTGAAGGTTAAAGAATAATTAGCGTCAGGTGATGTAGAAGAAAGTTTCTGTATCACTATATACATTTTTTTTCCCCTGAGGCTTTTTTGCAGGGATTCACTTAGATCTGGCACTCCTCCTGATTTATACTAAAAATCTAATGTTTCACAATGTCTTCAAAAACATTCAGAGAGCTGTTGGGAAAACAGTCTTAACCATGTAAGATAATAATCCTGGCTTTGAAACACTAAATGTCCAACAGCATTCTTCATATACTTACTGTAACTTATTCGGCTGTTAGAGAGTATAACTCTTTCACTGACTGTTCTTTCCCTTGCCAGTGCTGTCTGGAGACTTTGTTATTTAGTCTGGGCAGTTGGTGTGCCCAGGAATGGATGAGCTTTTGTATGGATCAAGGGCATACTCATATGCAAAATCATTCTTAGTTGTCAGAGATATTTCACCTGGCTTAGAATGCTGGGTTTCGCTCTCCACCTTGTGTTTTGATAGGTAGGTAAAGTCCAGAGATTACTCAGAGCTGATAATATCCTGAGCTGGGAACTTCAGCTGAGTGTTTAGTGTTACTGTTTAATCTGGAAGTTTTAATCCAGAATCCTGAAAACTGTCTCTTAGGCTATTGTGCATAGCTGATTTTAACTCCTCTTGCTTTAGACTTCAAGCAAAAGTTTGCTTTGATATGGATCTTCATCTGAGATGAGGTCTTGGTCCTGTGGGATTAACATGGGGAATTAAGAAGGTAGAAGGAAGAAATTTGGTATTTAGCAAGTTGTGGCTATTCACTGATGATCAAATAGAAATTAGTTTTATGAACTGATGTAATATTTAATTGCCATTACATTAAAAGTTGTCTGATAAGGTTTTTTTAATGTTACTGCCATCCTGATGTGCACATGGTTTCAGAACACTCAGGGAGTGTTGTTAAGGTCACCAGTGTATTTGTGGTTAGTTTTACACTTGTAGTAGCTAAGATGTCATCAAAGCACTTTAGATGAGACATAGACTCATGGAATAGCTTGGGTTGGAAGGGAACCTTTACAGGTCATCTAGTTCAACTGCCCTGTAGTGAACTGTGGCATCAGCAATTAGATCAGGTTACTCAGAGCTTTGTGGTTATTGTTCCATCAGAGGTTAAAAAGTGATAGGTCGAAGTAGCCTGCTAAGTTGATTATCAGTCATCCTGGAGGAAGAGATCCACTTATGGGGTTAAAAGCTTTTTTAAGGTGCAACATTGGGAAATAGATAATCTAAGTCCTACTGTACTTGAGACTTTAACTGTAGTAATCTATGAGGGATTGAACCCTTCTTGTATTTCCGTCTCAAAAAGAATTATCATACAGCATTTTAGGGACAGAACTGAGCAACAACTCTCTGTATGGGATTTGGAAACTTCACAAGAATGAAGTACAAGTTTAAAGTAGCTCCTGCCGCTGTTGTCCTGTGCAGCATTGCGTTATGCAATAGTGGCACCCAGTGGAGGCTGCAATTACAGCAAAGTTTCTGTAGCTGCTGGGAGAGGCTTGCCCAAATCTAGTTTAGAGCTGCAGGAGCTGATATGAGAAGGCAGGTCTATCAGGACAAAAGCTATGTAGAGCTGAAATACTCTCCTAAATCAAGAACCCGCAGCTGTCAGTTCTGATTTTAATTTGAAAATCTTAGGCTGTCTCTGAATGTATCTATTCACAACAAACTCTGGGTAGTGTGGGAGTTTCTTCCCATGGGATGGACCCTCCTGTTTAGCTGCATTAGTTGAAAAACCTTAAGCAACATCTAATGCAAGAGCATCGTGGGAGAATGGAAGAAAACTGCCCTCTGCTCCTACTGCCCTGAAAGTATTACTTGAATAGCAACAGCCTCAAAAGCTTGGAGAGAAATTGGAGCAGCACAAGTGTGTGGGACAAGGGGAACAAATGGAAAGTATGTCTCCTGATTCAGTCACAGTCTAGGCTTAGATGCAGCAGTCTGAAGAGAGATAGGGTTTTCACTCTGAGACAGGAGTGAGAACAGGAGAAATATGTGTCATACAGAGGAGAAGGAGGTCTCTAGGGAGTATAGTTTAACGTTTTAAATTTTGGCAATATTAACAGCAGTGTCGCTAAAAATAACTGGGCCGCTTAAAGGATGTAACAAGCTACTTTCCCCCATACTCGGAAGAGGATTTTGAGGAATCACAGTGTGGAACTGAGTTTGAATTTCCCAGCCCATGGCAATTCTGCATCAGATTCCTTCAGAAAGTGCACCCTACACCTTTACCATTCTGACTTTGCCATCCAAGTCGTATTGAAAGCAGTGCCGACGTTACTCTGAGTAAAAATCTTGTGCACTGTTGCCCTTTGGTTCATCTTCTCTTCAAGCTCCTTTGAAATAATATGCTTGCATTTAATTTTTGGTGCACTTTTGCCACTTCTCTGCTAGAAGGATTTCTGCCTCATATGAGCTAGTCAAAATGAAAACATGACACAAAATATATGAGGAAGGTAAGGCGCCTAGAACCTAGGGCATTGGAGAAGGCATTAGGACAGAGAAGCCCAATAAATCAAGTGAAGACTTCCATCCTGAAATATGACAGGTAATTGAGACATACTCATGTAATTACAATTGATTTTTCTCACAGAAAAAAAAAAAAGGACAGAAAGTATTGCAATTGCTGAAAATGGTAATGGCAAAGGAAATAATTTTAAGTAGAGATTATGCTGGCTTTTTTCTTTTCCTTTCCCTTGGTTTTAAAGAATGTTCTGAGTGCTGACATCCTCAAATCCTAAAAAGAAGTCGTTCAGGGTAATTCTATACTGATAAATGGTATTGCAGAGTTGCAGAATAGAGAAACTAGCAGAGTGATATAGGAAAGGTATATTGGGGAATTCTAGTATTTAGTACTTGCTAGTTAGGTGGCTTCTGTCACAACCTCTCTTGTGAGTATTATTCTAAGAGTGGGCAAACTGGCTCAGAGTAGGAGCACTGACAGTGACTGGATGACAGAATCAGGACAGTATTTGGAACTTTTTCCAGTAACATGCTTATGTTGCCAGATCCATGCAGCATGTGGAGGTTTCATCTTTGCCATACATTCCTTACACATCACCTGCCTCCCCCACCCCCTTGCCCTGATAATATCCTGGGCTATTGAAGATGCTTGCTATGTAAATTCAGTTTCAGCAAGTTATAACATAGTTTTCTGATGTGAGTTCAGTTTATGACAGTAAGCCTGACTTACAGATATGATTTTTGAATGCAGATTGGAACTGTCCCTGTATTAGAGCACTATCTTTGTTTCTTGGAAAAATAATCTCTATTGAGAGTACAACCAAATTTGTTGTCTTGTTCCTCCTCCAGTGCAACTTTCAAATCATAGAATCATATAGAATCATAGAATCAACCAGGTTGGAAGAGACCTCCAAGATCATCCAGTCCAACCGAGCACCCAGCCCTATCCAGTCAACCAGACCATGGCACTAAGTGCCTCATCCAGGCTTTTCTTGAACACCTTCAGGGACAGCAACTCCACCACCTCCTTGGGCAGCCCATTCCAATGCCAATCACTATCTCTGGCAAGAACCTCCTCCTAACATCCAGCCTATACTTCCCCTGGCACAACTTGAGACTGTGTCCCCTTGTTCTATTGCTGGTTCCCTGGCAGAAGAGACCAACCCCCACCTGGCTACAACCTCATGCTATCTTAACTTTAAATATGCATTTGTTATCCTTGATAAGGATTCTTATTTGATCCCTGGTAATGCAGCAAACATAATGAGAAGAAAAATAAAAATTCAGCTTCTAAAACATGCCTTTTTCTCAGCCTCTTAGCATTTTCCTTATTTCTTCTAATATAGGATCAATGTAGCATCTGTATTTAACCAAAGAACAGCACTAGAAGGTGCTAATGGAGAGAAAAACTCCTGACATCATGTTGCCTGATGGCTCATATTAGACCTTTGACTGCTCATAAAGATTCCATGCAAGCAACAGATCTTAAACTGGAATTTCTTATGCCTAAAGCAGTTCTGAAATTATTTTATTACCACTGCAGTCATAGAAATAAATCAATGGTTGTAGGAGACCCAAGGAGATTTTTCCTAACTGTCAGGAGAGAAATCCTAGGACCAAATAGCTTGAATCTGCTGCAGCCAGTAAAGTTGCATCAATTTTGACCAGATGAAAACTGCTACTTTTTTACTTTTGTGAAATTCTTGTTTGAATAAGGGTAGTAATTTCCTCTGTTATTACAACACAAATGGACTCTTATTGAGTCGCTCACTAAAAGTTTTATGGCTAAAGTGCTGTGAGTGTTTTCATTATAAATGGCTATCATAAAGCTCTGTAACTTGCTTGTAAGAAATTCTCTGCCAATAAAAATCTGGCACGTAGAAGGTTTGTTCTGGAGCTAATTTATTTAAATTAATTTATTAAAATAATTGAGCAGCCATTGGGAGGTAATGACCGTAGTATTCAATAGCTCCAAGTGCAGGGTGCTGCACTTTGGCCACAACAACCCCATTCAGAGATACAGGCTGGGGTCAGAGTGGCTGGAGAGCAGCCAGACAGAAAGGGATATGGGGGTGCTGATCGATACCCGCCTGAACATGAGCCAGCAGTGTGCCCAGGTGGCCAAGAGAGCCAGTGGCATCCTGGCCTGCATCAGGAATGGTGTGGTCAGCAGGAGCAGGGAGGTCATTCTGCCCCTGTACTCTGCACTGGTTAG